>SNQJ01S0002929.1:69812-193934 GCA_010110895.2 Picea sitchensis | reverse complement strand
TAGGTCCACTATATTATTAAATAAGACCCACTATGGTAGTTAGATATAATAAATGGGTAATTAGATATAATAAATGTAAGAGGACTTCTTAGAAGGTTCTACTTCTAGAAGATTCCTCCTCTAGAATGTTCTTAGGTGACGGTGGCACTATATAAATGGGTTCAAGCAATGTAATGAGATGAAGAGAAGTATTGTGTTTGGAGCTGAAGCTCATTAGGAGGAAGCCCCCTCGAAGAGGCAAGTGAACATGAGAGGATCCCTTCCATAATAGGATCCATTGTATGGTGTTTCCCTACCTCAAGGGTTTGGTAATAATAAAGTGTGGTTTCTTATATATTTCTTTATGGATCTATGGTGTATTCAGTATTTGTGGTGATTATATTTGTAGATCTATTCAGGTTCTTAACACACTCCACTTGCTTTCAAAAGTCCCGATGTCTGCTTCTGTGAAATGGCCCACTCTGATAAACAGTCGAACTTGCTTCAAAATAGATGGCCACGATTTTTTTCCTGACAATACGAAATGTCGGCTATGCGATGAGCGCTAACCCCTTTTTCTATACCTACTTCCCATGTGATC
The DNA here is from genome assembly GCA_010110895.2 of Picea sitchensis. Classification (NCBI taxonomy): domain Eukaryota; kingdom Viridiplantae; phylum Streptophyta; class Pinopsida; order Pinales; family Pinaceae; genus Picea; species Picea sitchensis. The sequence continues at coordinate 193,354 of SNQJ01S0002929.1, read as the reverse complement.
ATGTGTTGAGACCACGAGCCCAATTCTCAAACGTTTCATGATTTTGCATTTTGGGGGTCTCACACCATGTTCCACTTCTGAAACCCGATCCATGAAATCGCGATCCTGCTGACTGAATGGGCGCTTATATTTATCTTGTCCCCACCTTCGATGTGACTCTGGGTTGTGATCATGGGCCTAACTCTTAGGCATGTCACAATTTCACACATTGCAAATTCATGATGGAGTCCATGCTCAAAACCATGGGCCTAACTCTTAGGCTTGGACCTTTCAAAGTTGGAATAAAGTCAGTTGATGACTCTTATTACCTATCTACATTGGAAGGAAGAAGGCACCCATTACCAGTCAACAGGAACCTCCTCAAGCCCCACCAGGGTGGGGGGACTTGAATTCACAGGTAAGTGTAGGTAAGTAGGTAGGAATTTGCATTCATTGTATCTACCATTTTCATTTCATGCTAGAGTAGTTTTCTTTCACATTTTTACATATGCTTGTTTTTGTTTTATATGGGTTGGGGGTGATATCACCACCCCAAATGATTACTAATAGATTTATGTTGAGATCAAGAAGGTTACAGGTTATGCCAGAGATGTCGAGGTTCTCATGCACTGTACGATGAACACATGTCCCTGAGTTGAAGCTATATGTTATCCCCCAGTTTAGGGATAACTAAGGAGATTATGTATCGAGGCCCACAGGTCCTAGACATGAAGTACCAAGAGCCACATTGACTTAAGCATGGCCCTGGAGGGCCCATATTTTCTTCATTCAATGCCTCCACTTTGTTAGCAAGAACAACATCCATCACCTCGGCCTAGTCCTGTAACATATAAGGTCATATTGCTCCATGAGTTAATGAGTCCGGGTATCATGGTATGTGTCACTATGATCCTCAAAACATTTGAATATGTGCATTTGATTCTTTTTGTTTATAACGGGTGCTTGGATCGTATGCCTATCCACTTGACCATATCTAGGGGGGATGACAAGATTCCCTAGTAAGCTTGTGCCCATAGTTTTTGAGTTTCCACTAGGGGGGTTAATGAGAAGCCATCGTCCGCTCCCACCATACTTACCACTTTCCATATTTCTCCTACTCATCCATCCCATTACATTGGTCAGGGCATTGGGTTGGCCAAATATTTAAGGGTTGCACCTTACCTTGTGGGAAGAAAAGGATAAAGGCCCAGAGGGTAAAAGTAGTTGGAAAAACATAGAAGCCTAAAAATGAAACCTCGATATGCTTCTCCCAGGGATCCCAGAGAAAGCAGTAAAAACCTTCTTAGCAAGAAACAAAGGGACTCGTAAAAAGTAATAAAACAAGACCTAGTCAGAGAATAGGGGGTCTCATCACGAGCCATCCTATTAGGTACATGGGCATATAGTGGTATGACACTACTAGTAGTTGGTTACCACTCCAGGGTAGTGGCTCTTGGTGGCATAGCCAAGAGAAAGGGGGTCTCATCACGAGCCAACATTCTCATTTCCTTGAAAGTACTTGTGGGTAACATTTCCACCAGTGATCACCATGCCAGGGTAGTGTCCCCTGATTAGATTCTTGAAAGAAAAAAGAAATAAGAATAAAGATAAAAGGCATGAATGGGCTTGGAAATATTTTCATCCATGACAGGTGCAACTCACCCTCTACAAAGGCACCCATAGGTAATCCATGCATTTCCCTGCTATCATTGCACCCCTTGTCCAAACATCGCTTACCACCTCATCCACTCACATGGCTTGGATTTGATTTCTCTCAGAAACACCCCACATCTAGTGAGCATTTGCCCAATAGGATACCCTGTCACTTCTTCCAAACTTGGCTTGTAGATTAGTATAATGTCTTTGAGAACTTGTCCAGGTAAAAGGGATTTTATGCACATGTTTAACAATATTGATGATTAGATATGATTGACATTGCTATGATCCCTGTGAATTATGAGCCCATGGAGGGCGTAGTTGTTGATGTGCAGGACCATACCCTATGGACAGGTACCATTATGGATAGGTACACATGGGGAGATGATTAGTTCAGACCTCCATGGGGATGAAAGCCCATCAGATGGATACTAAGACCCCAACAAAGGGCAGAGATAGATCAAAGGGTTTTCACCAGAAAAGAGGAGGAAGTTCCACCAGAGGCATCTTAGCAGACTTGCACCTAGGGGAGTTGTGCCCTTTCCACCATGACGTTGGATGTGGAAGGCCCATGACATCACCCAGGACACTCATGATGTCATCCAGTGCTCGTGGAGGTTTTGGGAGGCAGTTGTGGTAGTTGTGGCGCGCATGATAGCTTCTGGAGGCCTAAGGAGGCCTAATGTAACGTCCCTGATCACCTAGGCCAACCACAATACAAGAGAGAATGCTTTTGTTCTCTCTGTGCAACATACTATAACATACCCAACATCCAACTGGGCTATGCCACATAAATGTTTTGAACTGGATGCAATTAAAATATATACACATAGAACTCTTGCGGAATATTATAGATATAAAATGTAAACAGACAAATACATTTCGTAAATGCTCATATTTTTACTGAATAACAATAAACATATACATGTAGCATATACATACAATAGCCATACATATAAACACAGTTATAAACCATACATATGATAAACCCATAAAAATAAACCCATAAATAATAATGTAGCATGTAAATTTATCACACAATTGACACTTATCTTGGTAAGAATATCACAAACTGCGTACAGACCTTCCATGAACCTCCCAGCCTTAGACCACACGGCTCATCACTCTCAACAATGGGTCACCCCTGATTTGGGACTAAAGTCCACCTGGGTAAAGGTATTCCTAACTAGGCTAATGGATCATAGACAACAAGAAAGACTCTGTCACAGGTGCCAACTCAACTAACAACCTACAGTCCCTCATTCCCCACATGCCTATCCCACCTAGGAAGTGTGCCCCTTCTCTGCTCAATAGTTCTTTGGATACCCCACTTCCTTTCTAGGCTTCAACAACAGGGCAGACATGAAGTCTCAGAGCCCTGTAGCTGTAGTTTATCACCTTCAGGAAGTCAATTCCAAACAATTATCTCACCCAAAGAGAAATTTCTCACGGGCCTGAGAACCTGCCTCTTCAATATTCCACGAGTCTGACAACCTACTCATTCAGTCCAACTCCCAAGCTAACCAGGTACACAAACATAAAATGGCTATCTATATACAAGTTCAGGTACAATGACAGGAAAGTATGGGGGATAACTGAAAATGACTGTGTGAATGTTTATGGAATGGCTGAATGATCGAAGGAATGATGGAAAGAATGATGGGAAATGAATTAAGTCCCAACAATATGTATGCATGTCCCCAACTTCCCACTTGTCATGTTGGGAGCTACTTTGGCCCACTTGTCCCCAACTTTGGAACTTAGGATAAAATAATTACCCATACTTTATGATTTAAGAAATATTAATATAATATTCATTTTTGTCTTAAGTTCCCTAGATTAGCCTTTTTCCTTAAATTTTAGCCCCTCCCTTTCCCTAACTAGTGGAGTTTAGTCCCCCATACTCTTTTATCGTGGTTGGTCTGTGCGCATCGATGTATTTTGTATTAATGCTGAGATATATACAAAAGTAGGTGAACTGGTCTTTAACATCTAGGCTCTCCAACCTAATAATAAAAAAACTAGCTCACCAGCCTATAAGACACAACATATACACAAAGGCTCCTTGGCCTCAAAATCACACGCACTTAAGTTGATGCGTGCGGTATCCTGGAATGTGCACACTTCCTCATTTTACTGTGCAGTACATGCGCGCACTATGCCATGAAAGGTGCATACAAAATGATATCAAACAACTCACTAGATTAAGTACATTTTCTTTTACATTACAATTGGGTTCAGCCTAGGGATATTACAATCCCCTCCCCTTATTTATGCACTGTCCTCAGTGCATTGTACTCATACACAAAAAAAAATCAAAAATCCTCAAAAAGATGCAGGTAATCTGCCTGCATCGCATCCTCATGCTCCCAAGTAGTGTCCTCAAGACCGTATTAGGTCCATTGGACCTTTACAAGACTTATGGATCGATTCCAGAGCCGTTTGATTTTCTAGTCCAGAATGTGTACCGGATGCACTTGGAAAGCACCTTCTTGCTCCACCTGAATCACATTCCAAGCAATAACATGATTAGCATCAGGAATATATTTCTTGAGCAATGATACATGGAATACATCATGAACAGAAATATATGTAGGCAATGCAATCATATAAGCCACTGGACCAATCCTCTCTAGGATTTCAAATGGCCCATAATAGAAAGCTTCCAACTTTGAACAATTTCCCAACTTCAGGGAACTTCTATTGGCTTTCACTTTCAAAAATACATGGTCTCCCACTTTAAATTCACTGAGATTTATGCCCTTATCAACATAGATTTTCTTCCTGTCTTGGGAAACCTTTAAATTATGTTTTATTTTCAACATTTTCCCCTCCATTTCCCTGAGAAAATATGGCCCAACCACTGCTCTATCTACGGAGTCATCTCAGTTTAATGGTGCGTTGCACTTTCTGCCATAAAGTGCCTCAAATGGGCTCATCTTTAGAGATGCTTGGTACCCATTGTTATAATAAAAATCTACCAAGTTTAGGTAGTCTTCCCACTTTGATGGTTTATCCATCACATACATCCTCAACATATCCTCAATCACTTGATTCACCCTCTCTATTTTTCCATCTGATTCTAGATGATAAGTTGTACTAAAATTCAAATTTGTTCCAAATCCATTAAATAATCCCTTCCAAAAATTTGAGGTAAATTTTGGATCTCTATCATACACAATTGTCTTGGGTATGCCATGTAATATAACAATTTCTCTCATATAAACATCATCAATGTTGGTTGCCTTGTGAGTGAGCTTAATTGGAATAAAATGGGCAGCTTTAGTAAGCTTATCCACCACTACCATGATAGAATCACGTTGCTTGTTTTTTCTGGGCAGTTTGGTAATGAAATCCATTGTTACAACTTTCTGTTTCCACTCAGGAATGGGTAATGGTTGTAGCAAACCAGTTGGGTGTCTATGCTCAGCCTTTACCTTTTGACATTCCAAACATTTGGCAATAAATTCAACAACTTATTTGTTCATTCCTGGCCAATAATATTGGCTCTTGACAACTGCAATAGTTTTCTGATGACATGGGTACCCAACATAAGGTACATTATGCATTTCTCTCAATATCATATTTTTCAATTCCTGGGAATTTGGTACATAAATTATGCTCCTGTACATGAGAATTTCATCATTATCTAGCTTCTTTTCTTCAATTTTCTGCTGCAAATTACCTTGTTGTAATTTTGCCACTAATTCCTTATATTGAAAATCTAAATTTGCAGCCTCTAAAATTCTTTGTTTCAAATCTGATTGGTACATGCTAATGGATGTAGCATGCAATTCATGCACTCTTCAGCTGATTGCATCAACCATTTTGTTCTCTTTCCCTTTTATATGCTTTATATTAAAGTCATATTCACTTAAAAATTCTAACCATCTGATTTGCCTAGCATTTAGAGTTGGTTGATCAAATAAATATTTCAGACCATTATGGTCTATTCTCAGCTCAAACATTGTCCCCATGAGGTAGTGTCTCCATTTCCTCAAGGCATGCACTATGGCTTCCAACTCCAAATAATGAGTGGCATAGTGTCTTTCATGCTCCTTCAACTTCCTTGATTCATAACATATAACAAACCCATTTTAACTGAGGACTCCACCAAGTCCTTCTTTACATGCATACGTGCATACAATGAAGTTTTCATTTGGGTCTGCAATCCTTAGTATTGGAGCACTTGTTAATAATTGTTTCAAGTGTTGGAAACTCTTTTCACAATCCAATGTCCACTAAAACTTCATACCCTTCTTTTGTAAAGAAGTGATTGGGTGTGTAATCTTTGAGAATCCTTCAATGAATCTCTTATAGTATCCTGCAAGGCCCATGAATGATCTGACCTTTGTCACATTCTTTGGCACTGACCATTCTCTAATGGCTTCTATCTTCTCAGGATCCACTACTATCCCATCCTTTGAAATGATATGTCCCAAATAATGATTTTTCTTCTGATAAAATGAGCACTTGCTCAATTTGGCATACAACTGATGATCCCTTAATACTTGCAACACCATCCTCAAATGATTCTCATGCTCTTCCTCTAACTTGGAATATACAAGGATGTCATCCAAAAAGACAATGCAAAACTTGTCTAAATATTCTCGAAAAACACCATTCATTAAGCACATGAAGACAACTGGTGCATTTGACAACCCAAATGGCACCACTGCGAACTCATAATGACCATACCTTGTCTTGAAGACGGTCTTGCTGATATCTTCCTCTTTAATCCTTACCTGATGGTATCCTGACCTGAGATCTATCTTGGAAAATATCTTTGCATCCTTCAATTGATCAAAGAGATCATCAATCCTTGGCAGCGGATACTTGTTCTTTACAGTCAGTTTATTCAACTGTCTGAAATCAATGCACAATATTAATGTCCCATATTTCTTCTTCACGAAAAAGACTGGGGCACCCCAAGGTGACACACTTGGGAATATATACCCCTTCTTCAAAAGTTATTCAAGTTTCATTTGCAACTCCTTCAGCTTTGGTGTACTCATTCTGTAAGGAGTCTTTGACATTGGAGCTACTCAATACATTAAATTTATAGAGAAATCAATATCTCTCTTTGGGGGTAGTCCTGGTACCTCCCAGAACACATATTCAAACTCTTTTAGGACGACATAATCTTCCAAATTTGGCACCTTATATTTAGGTGTCTCGTCCATATGAGTTGCAAGGATTTGACACCCTTTTCTGTAACATCTCTTCAGCTGCAATGCTAAAATTTCTCTGATGGTTACTGCCCTGGGAATTCCCTGCACTTTCCTTAGGTTCCCTTCCTCATCCAAGCAATTAAATTTCTTGTTATGACAGTCTATGATAGCATAATGTTGGTCCAACCAATCCATCCCAATTAGATAGTCATAAGAACCTAAAGGCAAGATGTTCAAATATGCCTTGGTGTTCAGTCCATTCATGTCCATAAGACATGACTTAACCATCTCATTAAATTTTCTTCTAGCTCCAGTAGCCAGCTGCACCAACCAATATTTTCCATGCTTGCTTCTCGAAAAATGAAAACTTTCCACCATATTAGGATCTATATAACTATGACTAGCTCCTGAATCAATTAAAATAGAAATGGTTTGGTTGTTGATCATACCTTCCACTTCAATCATATGTGACTGATACTCTACTTGCTTGTTGTCTAGAGCTGCATAGATCCTTGGTACATTTCTTCCCATGTCCTCCACTTTTTCATCTTGTTGTGCATTGTGGACAGTCTTGACCTTTTCACCTATGTGAGGACAATCTCTGAATATATGATCTCCTTTACAACCCCAACATTGAATAGGTGGCGGCCTTGGCCTTTGACTGCCTATTTCAATCTCTTTGAGCTCTCTAGAAGTTGGTTGTCCCTAAGAATTATTTCTGAAGAATGGTGGCTTAGTCCCCTTCTTCCTCTGATCCATATTGAATTTCTTTTTGTCTTCCCAAGATTTTTGGAAAGTTGGCCTTGATTTTTGTTGATCATATAGGCATTTATCTCTCCTTATGGTATCCTCCAATGTATTGGGATCATCATATTGTATTTTTTCACTAATGAATGATGAAAATCCACTCAAATACCTTTGAATATTGACTGTCTCGTCCTTGATGAAGGAAACATACTTCAACAGTTCTAAAAAACTTCTTTCATATTCATCTATGGTCATACTCCCAAGATTGAGTTCAAAGAACTCTTTCATTTTCTTGTCATAGTATCTCTTAGCCAAGTATTTCTTCTCAAAATACTTCTTGAATTCCCTCCAAGTAACACTTTTCTCTTTAATGTGTTGCACCTGCACAATATGATACCACCAAATGGATGCCTTTCCCTTGAGTTGATAGATGGAAATTCTTCTTTTTGCACGAGAAGAATAATTATGCAATTGAAAATAATTTCTCATGCCCAACAACCATGTTTCTGCATCTTCATCCTTCTTGTGCTCACCATCAAATATAAGAGGTTTGATTTTGTTCATTTCTCCTCATAGTTCATCCACCCCAGATCCCTTATGATTCCTAACAGGGGATGTACTTGAGATGCTATGTGCTCTCTTATTGGAATGCCTCATGGAGTGATGGTGATGTCTGCTAAGACTTCTTTCTCTTCTTTTCTCATCAGGAGACGTGTGATTTCCTGATTTGCATGAGCCACTCTCCTTATCCAATTTATTTTATATTTTGTTCAATCTATGCATTAAATTCACGTTGAAGTCATCCTGCTTCTCCTTGGATCTCATAAGCCTTTCATTATCATCTTTATGGCTTTGGACATCCGTCTGCAAATTTTTAATGGTCTCTACCATATTCATATTCTCATCCCTTCTTTCTCCATGTCCATTAGAGTTTGTTCCTTCAATGCCCAAATGGACATCCATCCCTATGATTTCATCTTCTTGGTTGTGAGTCCCCTGTGCCTCTTCCATTACTCTGGACTCTATATTGATTATGATCTGATCTAGTTGTTTTTAACTCTGCAAAATGTGCATCCAACAAAACTTTGCCAGGCTAATTGTTTCAACAATTTCATGAAAAATATGAACCGTTCTGGTTCAATAATATATCATAATTATTTCTTCTGATTTATTGAAAAATTGAATACCCCAATCAATTTTATGGGTGAATAATTATATTCTGTTGTCCGAGGACTTTCCAACATCTTCTCCCATGCTCAATTCTGAGTCTTGAGCAAAAATTTATGACTATTTAAAAATTGTCCATTAATTTTTCTGTTCACCCTTCAACTTGGCACAACTTTGCGCTGTAATTATGTATTTTGCACCTACTCCATTGGATTTTTTGTAGGATATCAATTGGGTTTCTTCATATACATATTATGGACACTCTGTTCAATTTTCACCTTTTTCCGAGTTCTTGGCTGCTAGTTACAGCCTACTGAAGTTCTTGGCCAATTTGAGATTTTGGTCTGGAATGCTACAGGTACCTTCTTTGCCATATTAAACATCTTTAATATGCCTAGAAATTTAATTCAGCTCTGGGACTATCTTCTATGGTTCAATATATTTCCATTGACTACTCCTGCACCTCAATCTGATTCCGGAGAAAAAAGTTATGGGTCTTTGAAGTTAGATGGGTTTTAAAATTTACCCTCTGTTGTTTGTGCTGTAACTTTCTCATAAAAGCTCCGTTTGATGAACAGTTTACACCATTAGAAATATTTCTCTGAGCTCTTTTATATGAGTTGCATATACAAAGTGTACCTTGGTACATTCTGTTCTCATGGTTTTTGAGTGTGCCTCAAAAACGTGTTGCAAAAAGATAATGCTCAAATAATATAAAATGTCGTGGAATTTTATTAGTTTTCCACTGTTGTTCACCCTCCAAATGACTTTGCGCGCACAAATTTCAATTTGTAGACCCATATTTAGCATGCACAACAACACCACAAGGTAAATCATGCTTCACAAACCTATAACCACTGTGCATCACTTCTTTATCATTCCATTAACTTGCGCGCACTACTTTTGTGTCGCGCGCCAATCTATCGTGCAAAATTTTGGTTATTGCACTATGACCCATTGTGCACAATTTTTGTATCACGCGGTGATCTTCTGCACACATTTCACTCTACATGTTGAACCATGCCAGAGTTTAGTATTCCCCCACTGCGCACCCATACTTTGCACACACCATTAACTAAACTGTCGCACGACAACATATACCCACCTTGCGCACGCACCAACCAAACTCCACTGCGCTCTACCAATACTGCACACACCATGCACGCCATTATTATGTGTGTGCACACCGCAGAATGCTAAATTTAGTGCACACTCCTGTACACCAATATTTTTCTGCGCGGCGCCAAAATTTAGTGCGCGTGGTCGCACACCAACAATTTTCCGCGTGACGCCAAAATTTAGTGCGCACACACGCACAGCAACATTTTCCGCGCAACACCAAATTTTAGCACGCACGCCTGAATGCCAATATTTTTCTTCTCAGTACCCATTTTTTACATATCACAAGCTTTTCACTGTGCATCATGCATTTTTAGTGTGCCCACCTGCGCACATTCATTTTTATGCGCATCAATTCCTCATGAAAATCATTGCAGAAATTGGGGTTTTGCTTAACTTTTCCCCAACTTTTACCATAGACATTCTGCAACTATGAAATTTTCTCAATTTCAACCCGATAACACCAATTCAATCTCTGCAACAACAAATCGCTGAATCTTGACATTTCTAGAACGAATTTCTCCCAAACTCATTTTACGAATTGAGAATTTTAATCACTAAACTCGCTCCATCTGTCATGGCTTCACTATAACTTCAAATTCGACCAATTCCAGGTCTAAATTTGCTAGAAAAAATATTAAATAAATAATATCTTACCACATAGCCAAATTTCTCAGTTTTCTCATGAATTTAACAACAGAAATTGGGGATTTTCCCAATTCCACCCAATTTTTGTTACTCTTTACCATGGACACTCTACAAACTGAAATTTGGCTACTTTGAAATTAATCCTCTGTGAAATTTTTCTTCAACTGAACTTTCCCAGCCCATCCAGTCTTAGTGTTGAAAAATGAAGCTCTGATACCATATTGTAACGTCCCTGGCCACCCAGGTCGGCCACAATACACAAGAGAATGCTTTTGTTCTCTCTGCAGAACATACTATAACATACCCAACATCCAACTGAGCTATGCCACATAAATTTTTCGAACTGCATGCAATTAAAATATATACACATAAGCCTCTTGTGGAACATTATAGATATAAAACGTAAACAGACAAATACATTTCATAAATGCTCAGATCTGTACTGAATAACATTAAACATATACATGCAACATATACAGACAATACCCATACATATAAACACAGTTATTAACCATACATACGATAAACCCATAAAAATAAACACGTAAATAATAATGTAGCATGTAAATTTATCACATAGTTGACACTTATCTTGGTAAGAATATCACCAACTACATGAAGACCTTCCACGAACCTCCTAGCCTTAGACCACACTGTTCATCACTCTCAACAGTGGGTCACCCCCGAGATGGGACTAAACTTCACCCGGGTAAAGGGATTCCTAACTAGGCTAATGGGTCATAGACAACATGAAGGACTTCGTCACAGGTGCCAACTCAACTAACAACCTACAATCCCTTATTCCCCACATGTCTGTCCCACCCCAGGAAGTGTGCCCCTTCTCTTCTCAATAGTCCTTCGACTTCCCCACTTCCTTTCTGGGCTTCAGCAACAGGTCGAACATGAAGTCTCAGATCCTTGTAGTTGTATTTTATCACCTTCAGTAAATCAATTCCCAACAATTATCTCACTTAGAGAAAAATTGCTCATGGGCTTGACAACCCGCCTCTTCAATATTCCACCAGCCTGACAACCTTCTTCTTCAGTCCAACTCCCAAGCTAACTAGGTACACAAACATAAAATGGCTATCAATACATGTTCAGGTACAATGACAATAAAGTATGGGGGATAGCTCAAAATTACTATGTGAATGTTTATGGAATGGTTGAATGATCGAAGGAATGATGGAAAGAATGACGGGAAATGAACTAAGTCCCAACAATATGTATGCATGTCCCCAAATTGACACTTTTCATGTTGGGAGTTACTTTGGCCCACTTGTCCCCAGCTTTGGAACTTAGGATAAAATAATTACCCATAATTTATGATTTAAGAAATATCAATATAATATTCCTCTTTCGCTTAGCCTTTTTCCTTAACTTTTAGCCCCTCCCTTTCCCTAACTAGTGGATTTTAGTCCCCCATACTCTTTTATCATGGTTAGTCTGCTTACAATGATGTATTTTATATTAATGCTGAGACATATACAAAAGTAAGCACACTAACCTTTAACATCTAGGCTCTCCGGCCTAATAATCACAAAACTGGCTCACCAGCCTATAAGACACAACATATACACAAAGGCTCCCTGGCCTCAAAATCGCGCACACTTAAGTCGATGTGCACAGTATCATGGAATGTGCACACTTCCTCATTTTACTGTGCAGTACATGTGCACACTATGCCATGAAAGGTGCATACATAATGATATCAAACAACTCACCAACTTAAGTACATTTTCTTTTACATTACAATTGGGTTCAACCTAGGGATATTCCACCTAACGTTTTGCTCTAGGAGGCCAACGTTGCCCTAAAAAGGGCTAACATCACCCTAAAAGTGCGTGACGTCTTCATTTATGCTTGATTTAGGGTTTGATTATGACATTTAATGCAAAAACAATATTATTATGTATTTTGGCCATGTCGACCTTTTGGTGACCTAAAATTAAATTAAGGTCATTGGTATGGTATAAATTGAGGGTTTTAACTCTCATTTTCTCATCATCTTTCACTCACACTTGTGTGAGGTATGAAATTTGCGCCCTATTTTAGGGTTTTGGCTGAAATTACTAGTGCACACTTGTTGAAGGAGGCTTCTTGGCCATTTTTGTCATTTTCCTGGTGGAAGGTTTACAATTGGGGTTTGGCATTGATGATACTTGGTGAATGTAAGTGAATTTATGCAATCCTTCCATTACTTCAATGGTTATAGTTTTTATACTTGCATTTTGTTAATGAAATTTGCTGGAATAAATCCTAGGAAATAAGCACATGTTGGTGTCCTTATTTTAATTCCCTGCTAAGATTGTGCCAAGGAGTTTTTACCTATTGAAGAAATTTCTAGGGCCTTTCCATTGCAACACCCTACCTTTTCTTTTCAATCCTATCCATTTTTATCTTGTCATTGAGATAAATAAGGAGGAAAACACACTAAGGCCTAGGGTTACTACACCTTAGTGAGTCATTTTCCCCTAGGGTTTGATGGTTGAAGCCTTGGCTCAACAACACTGCACCATCAAAACCTCTTGTCTTTATCCCTAGTATTATCATTTAGTTCCTTCAACCTTTGCCACTATTTTGACTCCATTTTCCCTATGAATGCACTAGTCTAAGACCTTTTGCCTGAGTTTTTTTAATCATAAATTCCAAAATCATTGAACAACTACTAACAAATTCTAACCCTAACATACTAACCTTATTGTTGTCGTTATCCACTTGAGTTATATTTATACTTTGCAACATTTTAGCCTCTTTAATAAATTGAAAGATCGATTAATGCATAGTGGTCTTTGCTTCTAACGAATGTTGGCATTGTAACATTGATAATAAATCATTTTTGCTCATTGTGAAGCTTCTTTAAAAACATGAATTGTGAAGTGACGTATTGTGATTATTTCTATTGTACATCATTGATTTGCTTCATCAATATTGTCGGTGAATTTATTTATATTAGAAAGTCCTTGATTATATGAAGCAGTAACCAACAAGCGATCTTGCAAACATATAGTTTTCCTGTTTCTTTGTTTCGGGCAGGTACACTTCTGGTTATCATTATCTTTATTGGTTGTTTAGCCAGACTTTCTGATCGGTGGTGACTTTTGAGGGGGAAAATTTTACTTAGCCATAATCCTTTTCCTTCTTAAAACCCTAGGTCACCGGGGATGTCTCCCCTGGGTCTACCACCCTAAATAGAAAGAGTTATCCTATCGAGGTGACAGTGATAGGATAGTCTCATGTTGCGTCAGTTTGTATTCATTACCTTCCTTTCATCCTTCAAAGTACAAAATATGCAATAAAATTACCAAACCAGTATGAAGTTTGAGTACTTCCATGACAAACTTGGGTGGAAAAGAATCCCTCCCTCGCTGAGAGGGAGTGTTGATATTTGCAGCTTCTTGAGACATTCTCCAAATCATAATCCTCTGTGACTGAGTTAAGTTGATATGTCATGACACTTATCGGAGAAGGGATAAGTGGGACACTTATCTGAGAAGGGAAAAGTGGATTTGGGCTTATCCAAGAAGGGATAAGTGTGTTGATCTGTGAGGACGCTTATCTGATAAGGGATGTCCCAACGTCCCTTATGGAGAGCACATGAGGACACGTCCCATGTGGAGAGCACATAAGGACATGTTAAGGGAGTTGACCTTGAATTCACACACTATGGGGAGTTGACCCTAGTGTTTATAGAGGGAGTATCCTCTAGAAGCCCACATGGGAGTTCCATGCGTGACATACATTCTCTAGATCGTACTCCTCTATGAACTGAGTTGAGTTTATCTGTGAGGACACTTATTCAAGAAGGGATAAGTGGGACACTTATTTGAGAAGGGATAAGTGGGTTTGGTATTATATGAGAAGGGATAAGTGGGATTTGGATGTGAGGACACTTATCCAATAAAGGATAGCCCAACATCCCTTGTGGAGAGCACATAAGGACACGTCCCTTGTGGAGAGCACATAAGGACACGTCCCTTGTGGAGAGCACATGAGGACATGTCAAGGGAGTTGATATTGACGTCACACACTATGGGGAGTTTACCCTAGTGTTTCTAGAGGGAGTATGATCCAGATTATTGTCGGAATGAAATGAAAGCATAGATATTCAATGAAATACTCATGAAAATTTCCAAAAACAGATAAATACAACAATACTTGATTTCTATTAATGAAAGAATTGTAAAGAGACTGTAAAAATACCGAGTGCAAGACTCACTAGAATGGTGACAGATTTATCTCTGAGAAGAGATGTGATGGATACATTCATTCGCAAGAAGATGATTACAATGAGGTTTTGAATGCCTTTTTATGATAAACATGAATGCCAAAACCTTAGACATCCAAAAATCTAACCCTAGGAGATGAAACACCAAAATTCATGTGGGCCCCGTTTGGGTAAGTTAGTCCATTAATTTCTTGGGGTCGTAACTTTTGCATATGATCTATGTTTGATCTAGATGGATCTCGGTGGCCATCCACCTTTTCCACCGAATCACCATTTTGAGCATGTGGTTTTGATAAACCATGATATTTACCCTTTTGATGGGGAATGTAATGTAATGTCATATTGATTTGTTAATTACAAACATCATGTAATGATTTCATAGTGGTATTATCTACATGCCTACAACATAGCGTTAATGCATTGGATCCCATTAGACTCCATAGTTAAGTGTGCTTAGGCTAGAGTAGTACTGGGATGGGTGACCGCCCGAGAAGTCCTAGTATTTTACATGCCTATGGAATTTTATAAAATTAGTCCAATTTATCCCACATGCATCATGGGAATTTTTCTCCTCTCACTCTCTCATATATAATTGAGGTGAAGGAGGTCCTTTAAGCATGCAATGGAGTGTGATGTAAATGTTGTTTTGAATGAAGCGTAGCCAACATATCTTTCTTTTCAGAGATAAGCTACCCCATTTTGCCATTTTTTGTTCTACATAGTTTTTTTCTCTTGTTCATTCTTCTTAGATAGATGTGCGAAGCTACCACCATTCGAGCAAGTGTTTTCAATTCTGCATTTTTACAGTTTCAGACTATTTTATTTATTCAATGGAAGTTATTTTTCAGTGGATATTTGTTGTTGTTATCCATATCTCTATGTTATTGTATTTAGCCTATTATTCATTTAGTTACTCTCATAAATACAGATCAGTGGTATCAGAGCAGGTTTCTCCTTGTCGTTTCTCAGAGAAATTCCCCAATAAGGTTAGGGTATAGAGAGTTGGGTCTCTAGCTAGTTTCTCTTGAGGAAAAATACTCTTTCCATCCCAAGTGATCTCCCATGGAGGAAGAAAAGAGAGATGACAAAGCAAGATATCCTTTGAATACATTGCTCGAGGAATCCCTCGTGCGATAGAGGAATGAGATGATGGAAAACTTTGCTCAAATCCTTCGAAGACTACCGATGGAAGCGACTGAGGCATATTTGACAAGAATCCATTTATCAATTGTGACACCCTTCAAGGTACAATCCAATTTTGATATCCCCTTATTTGAAGGCTAGATAGATTCATATGCTCTAGAAAAATGGTTGAATCTGCTAGAAGGTTATTACTCTATCCAAAAAATTTCCAACAGTAAAAAGATCACCTTCGCGCTCCTTAAATCCCTTCCCCATGTCAGAGCTTGGTGGGAAGGTTATTGGGAGAGGTACACCATGGATGAATCTACATTATTTGGGAGAGAACCCACTTGGGTGACCTTTGTAGATTCCCTAAAGGAGGTGGTCTATCATATTGGAAACTATGATGACCAATACATGAGATGGACAACTTTGCATCAGAAAAGAGACTAGATGGTGTCAGAGTACACCAACATATTTCATACCTTGCGCTCAAAGATGAGTATCAAAGACTCCAAGAAAAACCTAGTTTTGAAGTACCGCAGTGGTCTACACAGGTACATCCAAACAAAGATGGATTTCTTGGACATCTCCTCACTCAGAGCTGTTTATCGATGTGCAGTCAAAATTGAGAAGAAATTCAAGAAGCAAAGTAAGTGGGAGAAGCATGGCAAAGGAAAATCTAACTCACATAATGAAGGAAAAAGAAAGGAATTCCAACCTTAAAAGACCCAGTCCCAGATGAAAAAAAAAAGGGTAACGTGAAGTATAATATAGACACCAGAAAGTGGCGTGAGTTCCACAACAACCCTTGTCACAACACCAATGAATGTTGCTCAATACAATCATTGGTGGATGAGATCAAATATAAAGAGTCGAACCCCGACTTGGACCCTGATTTAGAAAATAATAAAAGGAGACAGATTATTGATGCATAACCCACTTCTACTATTGCAACTACAACAATCCAACTAGAAAATTATCCTGAGTAGGGGGGGCGACTCTTCCATTCAGAGATGTAGGTGAAGAGGACCCCAATGCATTTTATTGTTGATAGTGGAAACCAAAAGAACATCATCTCAGCAGAGGTTGTCAAGTAGTTGGATTTGCCAACAACACCACACCCACAACCATACAACATCAGGTGGTTTTTCGAGGGTCAAGATCTTCGTGTTAGCCAATAGTGCCACCTGTCCTATGACATCAAGCCCTTAAATGATGAGGTATTGTGTGATGTTTCCCCATTGAAATTATGTGATGTTCTATTAGGCCAACCATATATGTGGATACGTCATGATGTTTATGAGTTTCAACTTCGTAGTGTCATTGTTACTCTGGGGGGTAAGCTATACATGATACCAGATATAGTTATGACTATTGTCCCACCAACACGATGCCACAAAGTAATCTCTCATACTAAAAAGTTTAGCGTCTTCACAATCCGATCAGAAGGTGAACAGAAGGAAACTGCAACCATTGAAACCTCATCCCAATACCTTTCTATCTAGTAGAAGCAGATCAACAAGATTGTAGAAGAGTACCAAGATGTTCTTGCTACATCTACAGGGTTGCCTCCATACTGCCCAATCAAGCAAGGTTATAACAAAACCCTTCATACTCTTCATGCTTCATCTTCACAGACATAGTCCTCCCACACTCAGGTAGATCATGCAACTATATTGGTTGAACATATCCAACCCCTCCAGCAACAGGTTCATGACAACCTTTAACAAACTAAGTAGGATAACTTCTTCAGCAAGGAAAACAATGCACCAAGCTTCATATTTAGCAGAAGTCTCCCCATATCCCATGGGAACTTGATGCAATGGGGACCATTTCTTCCTAAGGGGGAAGGAATGATCTAGATGGATCTCGGTGGACATCCACCTTTTCCACTGAATCACCATTTTGAGCATGTGGTTTTGATAAACCATGATATTTACCCTTTTGATGGGGAATGGAATGTAATGTCATATTCATTTGTTAATTACAAACATCATGTAATGATTTCCTAGTGGTCTTATGTACATACCTATAACATAGCGTTAGTGCACTGGATCCCATTAGAACTCCACAATTAAGCGCGCTCAGGCTAGATTAGTACTGGGATGGGTGATTGCCTAAGAAGTCCTAGTGTTTTACATGCCTATGGAATTTTATAAACTTAGTCCAATTTATCCCACATGCATCATGGGAATTTATCTCCTCTCACTCTCTCATATATAATTGAGGTGAAGGAGTCCCTTTAAGCATGCAATGGAGTGTGATGTAAAGCTTTTTGCGAATGAAGCGTAGCCAACATCTCTTTCTTTTCAGAGATAAACTACCCCATTTTGGTAGTTTTTGAAACTACCCCATTTTGGTAGTTTTTGTTCTACAATGATTTTCTCTCTTATTCATTCTACTCAGACGGATGCGCGTAGCATCCACATATATTCTTAGAGATAGCTACCACCATTCAAGTAAGTGTTTTCAGTTCTGTAGTTTCACATTTTCAACCTATTTAATTTATTCAATAGAAGTTATTTTTCACTGGACATTTGTTATTGTTCTCCATATCTCTATGTTATTATATTCAGTCTGTTATTCATTTCGTTCTGCTCATAAATCATGATCACCATTTTAGGCACGTGATAGCCCATTGGAAATGTATTTTAGATAACTACGCATTATGCCATCAAAATCTAATTCTGTCTACAATTTAACTATGGCACGCCAAAATTACATTGTTTAGGGCCCCAAAATGGCCCTGGAAGTACAACAAAATGTGTTGACATGAAAACATACAAAATAAATCAGTTGGATTATGAGAGAGGCCACGAGTATCCACTTGGAAGATGTGTAGGTATTCAGACAACCCCATAAGGGTAGAACCCATAATTACAAATAAGTACAAAAGAATGTGCTGAACTAAAAACTGACAAGAGGATCCAGTTGGAACAGGTGGGTGGTCACCAATATCCACCTGGATCAATCCTCCCCCCTTAGGAAGAAATGGTCTCCATTGCATTGAGTGCCCAAGGAAGAGGGGAAAGCATTTTCTGATTCTGAATCTTGGTGAGCTACGTTCCTTGTTGGAGAAGTTGTGCTTCTTGACTTGAGGTAGACTGTCACAAACCTGTTGCTGGAGGGGTTGGATCTGTTACACCAACATGTTGTCTCTAGGTTTGATGGGGAATTGTGTAGACACCATTTTAGGTGAAGAAAAAATATCTTCTTTCTCTTCGACAATTTGTTTTTGTTGGATAGAAGGTGTTGAGGCTATAGTGGTTGTAGTGGTATTCTTTGCATCCTTTGAAAAAAATGTGAAGAGGATGAATTTTGCAGTATGAGAGATTACCTTGCGGTGTTTTTTCAGTGGAACAGTAGTCAAAACTACCTCTAGTATCCTGTAGAGCTGACCTCCTAGAGTAATAATGACATTACGAGGTCTAGACTCATAGACAACATGATGTTTCCACATATATGGTTGGACCAAAATAAGATCACAGACATCAAGAGGGGAAATATCACACACTACCTCATCCTTGATGGGATGGATGCCATAGGACATGAGACACCGCTGGCTGACGTGAAGATATCGTCCCTGGTGAAGCCACCCGATGTTGTATGGCTATGGGTGTGGTGTTGTTGACAACCCCAAATATTTCATGAACTTAGCTGAGATGAGGTTCTTCTAGCTATCTTTATAAAAAATTAAATGCAATGGGGTCCTCTTCAACCACATGTGTAAATGGAAGAGGCACTCCCCCTCTTCAGGATCTACTGGTTCCTCTAGCTGAATTGTTGTGGTCATGACAATAGAAGTGGGGTTTGCGTCAATGATATGTTTGTTTTAAATATTTTCTGGATCAGATTCTGAATTAGGGTTCGACTCTATGTCTTTTACCTCGACCACCAATGACTGTTTTGAGTGACATTCATCGGTGTTGTGCCAGGGGATTTTGTGGAAGTCACACCACTTCCCAGTGTCATTATTCATCTTTACTTTACCCTTTTTGTCCTGTGTCT
Source organism: Picea sitchensis (assembly GCA_010110895.2). Classification (NCBI taxonomy): domain Eukaryota; kingdom Viridiplantae; phylum Streptophyta; class Pinopsida; order Pinales; family Pinaceae; genus Picea; species Picea sitchensis. Next base: position 173,506 of record SNQJ01S0002929.1, on the reverse strand, counting down.
TGGATTGGTTTTCTAGAGGCTGTTGGTTAGAGCAGTCTTTATCGTGCTTTGGTTGTTGTAGATTTGTAGACCCAAATTCCCATTTGTTCTGGTGCCTAAATGTTTGCTCAATTTTGGCAACATATGGATAGGCATCTCTCAATGATGAGGTGTTTAGGAAATCCATTTCGGTTTGGATGTACCTATGTAGAGTCCCATGGTATTTTAGAACTAGATTTCGCTCAGATTATTTGATACCCATCTTGGTGCGCAAGGTGTGGAAAGTATTTTTGAACTTTGACACTGTTTGTCTCTTATGTTTCCACAGTGTGGTCCATCCCATGTATTAGTCTTTATAGTTATCAACAAGATATTACTATTCTTTGACTGCATCCACAAAAAAATCTCAAGTGGGCTCAACCCCATATATTCCAGATTCCTCTGTGGAAATTTTCTCCCAGTAAGTTTCTCACCAATGTTTGACACGAGGGAGAGTCTTGAGGAGTGTGAAGATGATCTTTTCCCTGTCGAAGAAATTTTGAACAGATAAATAACCTTCTAATAGATTTAACCATTTTTCTAGGGCATCCAAATCTATCTGAACTTCAAATATGGGAATATCAAAATTAAATTATACGTTGAAGGGAGAGGTTCCTCCAAAATGGTCGTTGGATGAAGATGTGTCTGTTGCTATCGACATACATTGAAGGTTGTCTGCAAAATTCTCCATCATTTCATACCTCTGTCGCGCGAGAGATTGCTCAAGAAACATGTTGATATAATCTTCTTCTTCGCCATTTTTATTTCTTTCACCATAGAGGGTTTATTGGGCGTGCGAGAGTGATTGTCCTCAAGAGAGACAAACTCAAGACCCAACTAGATATACTTGGACCTCGTCAGGGACATGCACTGAAAAATAATCAAGAGTATCCTTCTCTGATAGCACTGATTCAGATTATTTTTGGAACAAAGTGAAATCAGAGATATTAAATGAAATACTCATGAAAAGTTCCAGAAACAGAGAAATACATCAATACTTGATTTCTATTATGAAATAATTGTAAAGGGACTGTAAAAATATAGAGTGTAAGACTCGCTAGAATGGTGGCAACTTTATCTCTGAGAAGAGATGTGATGGCTATGCTCATTCGCAAGAAGATGATTGCAATTTGGCTTTGAAGACCTTTTTATGATAAATATGAATCTCAAAACCCTAGACATCCAAAAACCTAACCCTAGGAAACGAAACGCCAAAAGTCATGTGGTCCCCGTTTGGGTAAGTTAGTACATTAACTTCTAGTGGTCGTTACTTTTTCATACGATCTCCATTTTAGGCACGTAGTATCCCATTGGAAAGGTATTTTAGAGAGCTACACATTATGCCGTCAAACTCTAACTATGTCTACAGTTTGACTGTGGCATGCTAAAATAACACTATTTAAAGCCCCAAAACGACCTTGGAAGTACAACAAGATTTGTTGACATGAAAACATACAAAATAAGCTAGTCGGATTACGTGGGAGGCCACCAGTATCCACCTAGAATATGTGTACGACTTCAGAAATCCCTGGAAATGTAGAACCCACAATTACAAATAAGTACAGAAGAACATGTTGAACTAAAAAACTGACAAGAGGAGCCAATTAGAATAGGTGGGTGGTCATCAATATCCACCTGGATCAATCCTCCACCCTTAGGAAGCAATGGTATCCATTGCATTGAGTGCCTAGGGAAGAGGGGAAAGCATTTTATGAATATAAAGCTTGGTGATTTGTGTTCCTTGTTGGATTAGTTGTGCTTCTTGACTTGTGGCAGACTGCCACAAGCCTGTTGCTAGAGGGTTTGGATTTGTTCCACCAACCTGTTGTCTCTGGGTTTTATGGGGCATTGTGTAGACACCATTGTAGGTGAAGAAACAATATCTTCTTTCTCTTCGAAAATCTATTTTTTGTTGGATAGAAGGTGTTGAGGCTGGAGTGGATGTAGTGGTCTTCTATGCATCATTTGAGAAGATTGTGAAGAGGATTAATTTTGCAGTATGAGATATTACCTTGGAGTTTTGTTTCAGTGGAGCAGTAGTCAAAAATAACTTTGGTATCTTGTAGAGCTAACCTCCCAGAGTAATAATGACAGTGTGAGGTTTAGACTCATAGACAACATGACGTTTCCACATATATGGTTGGCCCAAAACAACATCATAGACATCAAGAGGGGAAATATCACACACTACCTCATCCTTGAAGGGATGGATGTCATAGGACATGCGACACTGCTCGCTGATGCGAAGATCTCATTCCTGGTGAAGCCACCCGATGTTGTATGGATGTGGGTGTGGTGTTATCGATAACCCCAATTGTTTGATGACCTTAGCTAAGATGAGGTTATTTTGGCTGTCTTTATCAACAATGAAATGAAATGGGGTCCCCTTCACCCACATATGTGAATGGAATAGGCACTCCCCTTCTTCAGGATCTACTGGTTCCTCTATCTGAATTGTTGTGGCGTGAAGTAGCCATGGGGTTTGCATCGATGATTTGTATATTTTCAATATTTTTTGGATCGGATTCTGAATCAGGGTTCGGATCTGTGTCTTTGACCTCAACCACCAATGAATGTTTCAAGTGACATTCATCGATGTTGTGCCAGGGGATTTTGTGGAAGTCACACCACTCCCCAGTGTCATTCTTCATATTTACTTTACCCTTTTTGTTCTATGTATTGGACTAGTTGTCTAGAGGTTGTTGGTTAGGGCCGTTTTTACCGTTCTTTGGTTGTTGTAGATTTGCAGACACAAATTCCCATTTTTTTCTGGTGCCTAAATTTCTGCTTGATTTTGACAGCATATCGATAGGTAGCTCCCAATGATGAGATATTTAGGAAATCCATTTTGGTTTGGATGTACCTATTGAGAGCCCCAGAATATTTTAGAACCAGATGCCACTCAGATTCTTTGATACCCAACTTGGTGTGCAAGGTATGGAAAGTATTTGTGAACTCCGACACTGTTTGAATCTTCTCTTTCCACAGTGTGGTCCATCTCATGTATTGGTGTTCATAGCTATCAAAATATCAAAATGATAGTACTGTTCTTTGAATGCATCCACAAAAAAATCCCAAGTGGGATGGACACCATATATTCCAGATTCCTCTATGGAACTTTTCTCCCAGTAAGTTTCCCACCAATGTTTTACATCGGGGAGAGCCTTGAGGAGTGTGAAGGTGATCTTTTCCCCATCGAAAAAATTTTGAACAAAGAAATAACCTTTTAATAGATTTAACCAATTTTCTAGGGCATCTGCATCTATTTGACCTTCAAATATGGGAATATCAAAATTAACTTGTACCTTTAAGGGAGAGGTTCCTCCAAAATGGTCGTTGGATGAAGATGTTCCTATTGCTATCAGCATGCATTGAAGGATGTGTGAAAACTTCTCCATCATTTCGTCCCTATATCGCATGATAGCTTGCTCAAGCAACTAGTTAATAGAACATTATGCTCTTCCATTTTTCTTTTCTACTGCCATTGACGGTTTCTTGGGAATGCAAGAGTGATTTTCCTCAAGAGAGACAAACTCGAGACCCAACTGTCTATACTCAGACCTCCTCAGGGACATGTGCTAAAAAACGATCAAGAGCAGCCTGCAATGATACCACTGATCCAGATTATTTTCGGAATGAAATGAAAGTAGAGATATTCAATGAAATACTCATGAAATTTGCTAGAAACAGAGAAATACAACAATACTTGATTTCTATTAATGAAATAATTGTAAAGAGACTGTAAAAGTACAAAGTGCAAGACTCGCTAGAATGATGGCATCTTCATCTATGAGAAGAGATGTGACGGCTATGCTCATTCGCAAGAATATGATTACAATGAGGCTCTGAAGGCCTTTTTATGATAAACATGAATGAAAAAACCCTAGACATCCAAAAACCTAACCCTAGGAGATGAAACACCAACAGTCACGTGGGCACCGTTTGGGTAAGTTAGTACATTAACTTCCCGGGGTCTTAACTTTTGCATTCGATCTCCATTTTAGGCGTGTGATAGCCCATTGAAAAGGTCTTTTATAGAACTTCGCATTATGTCATCAAACTCTAACTTTGTCTATAGTTTGAATGTGGCACACCAAAATAACACTGTTTAGGGCTCCAAAATGGCCCTGGAAGTAAAACAAGATGTCCTGACATGAAAAAATACAAAATAAGCCAGTTGGATTAGGTGGGAGGCCACCAATACCCACCTGGAAGATGTGTAGGGCTTCAGATAGCCTCAAAAGTGTAGAACCCACAATTACAAAGAAGTACAGAAGAACATGTTGAACTAAAAACTAACAAGAGTAGCCAGTTGGAACAGGTGGGTGGTCACCAATATCCACCTGGATCAGAGTAGCCTCTAGAATTCCACATGGGAGTGCCATGTGTGATAGAACGTTTTCTACTAAAATGGTTGTGTATCACTGGCGAAGACTGTGTATCTCTAGAAAGTAGTTGTGTACTACTACAATGGTTGTGTACCACTAGAAGTGACTTTGTGTCACTAGACAATAGTTGTGTGCTACATGTAGTGGTTGTGTACCATTGGAGAGTAGTTGTGTACTATTGTGGAAAGATACCTCCCTAGCTAGGAGGGAGTGTTGATGTTTCAACATCGAGTGGACCTTATCCTAGATTGGGTTGAAAACCAAGGGAGATATGATAAATTTATCATAAAGGTGCACTTGTGTTAAATGGGCCCAAGCATAGTCCTTCCTTGATCATGACAAGGAATAATATGGAAACAAGGTGCTTGAATTTATTTCCATGAGTTAGTTAGCATGAGGATGACATTCATTCACAGGTGTGTACCTGTGGTGAAATATCTCAGTGTGGTCTTTGTCCTAGTAATGGTGATTTGATAAGGAATGATAAAGACTCAAGATGATATATGCTATTGCATGTAGATACAGGGTGAGCCTGATCTTAGAGAGAGTCAATTGGCTCAGAGGAAGAGCCTCATAAGGAGTTTCTCCTTGGTTCAGGTGGGAAAGAGACATCTCCCAAGACTGACAGACAAGTGTCATGAGTCTAGGGTGAAGTTTGTATACTTCAGAGACAAGCTTGGCATGATGCAGAATGTCTCCCTTTTTGAGAGGGAGTGTCGATGTTTGGACAACATTGGGAAGACATTCTACTATATTAATAATTAATAATATAATTATTGATTATTAAATACTATATATAATAAGTAAATGATAATAAAAAATAGTTATTGATTATCCAAGGGATGCATCCTTTCATGGATGGTCACCATATGTTCTATATATATATGGAACACTCATCATTGTAATAATATATTGATCGTATATCATATGAAGAAAAAAAACACATACAAGGAAGTCCTTATTTGGGGTTGCAATTTTCAGTACTGGGGTATTGGTTAAGAGGTGTTTCAACAGTTGGAAACTTTCCTCACACTCTATTTTCCAAACAAATTTAACTTCCTTTCTCTATAGAGAGGTGATTGAGTGAACAATTTTGGAAAACCTTCTTATGAATCTCCTATAGTATCCTTATAGGCCCATAAAGGATCTGATATTTGTTATATCTTTTGGGGTAGGCCAGTCCATAATGGATTTGATATTATTAGGATCAACTGCTGCTCCTTTCTCAGAGATAACATGGCCTAAGTAGTGGACTTGCTTTTGGAAAAAGTCACACTTACTAAGCTTTGCATAAATCTCGTGCTCTCTTAGTATTTGAAATACCAACTTGAGGTGTTCTTCATGCTCTTCCCTACTCTCGAAATAAATTTGGATATCATCTATGCAAAATAATACAAATTTTTCCAAGAAATTTTTGAATACACTATTCATTAAGCACATGAAGGTGGTCGGTGCATCAGTAGGGCCAAATCGCACCACCACAAATTCATAGTTCCCATACCTTGTCCTAACAATTTTTTTTTGTATGTCTTCATCCTTGATCCATACTTGATGGTATCCGGATCTCAAATCAATATTGGAGAAGATTGTAGCACCCCTTAATTGGTCAAATAGGTCATCAATTCTTGAAAAGGGATACTTGTTTTTAATGGTCATTTTTAAAAGTTGTCTATAGTATATGCACAACCTGAGTCTGCCATTCTTCTTCTTCACAAACAAGGAGGATTCTCCCCAATGAAACACACTAGGCTGAATATAACCATTTTCCAACATTTCCAGTTGTAATTTGAGCTCAAGTAACTTTGGGGTACTCATCCTATAAGATTCTCTAGACATTGATATTGTCCCAAGTACAAGTTCTATTGAGAAATCAATGTCTCTTCTTGGAGGTAGGCCTAGTACCTCTTCAAGAAACACATCTCTATATTCCCTCAATATAGGATAATATTCTAAGTTGGGTTTATGGTTCCCAACTGAGTTTAGTACTTGATTTGCATACAAGGGACATCCTTTCCTACAATACTTCTTCATTTGAAGTGATGATATTTGTCTCACCGAGACAAGATTTTGAATTCCTTGTAGAATCATTTTCTTCCCTTCCTCATCTTCACACTCTAATGTTTTGTTATAATAGTACAGCTTGTCTTTGTGGGAATCCAACCAATCCATGCCAATCATCATGTCATAAGATCCTAGAGGAAGGACGTTTAAGGTTTCTTGGGTAGACAACCCATTCATAATGATTCGACATGTTGTTACGACCTTTGTTACTTTTATTTTTGTTCCAATGGCTAGTTGTACCAACCATGGTTTAGCATGTTTTGCTTGCTGTAATTTACTCTTCTCAATAGTTTGAGGGGAAATATAACTCATGTTAGAACCAGGGTCAATCGGAATAGAAGCAAGATGGTTGGAAATTATACCTTCCATTTCCACTACTGAGGCTTGGTGGTTTGCTTGTCTATTGTCCAAAGATGCATAAATTTTTGGTATACCCTTGGCCACATAGTCAACCATGGTAGCCTCTTGGACATTGCAGACTCTCCTATTGTTTAGATTCCTATGAGGGAAATCCCTCGGTAAATTTTCTTCCCCACAACCCCATCATTTTAATGGTTCTTTCTTTGTACTCTCAATCCTCCCAGGGGTTGATCCAAAGGTTTTATTTCTACTCTGAGATGGAAATTTCTTCTGATTCACACTTTTAGTGGGAAGGATCATCCTAGAACTCTTCCCATAGTTATTTAACTTTGAGGGCTTAGCCCCTTTGTTATTGAACCCCATTTTACCTTTCTTATTCCAGTCCTTGGGGCATTCTTCCTTGTGATTGAATTGTTCATAGAGTAACTAGCCTTCCGAATGGCATATTGAAAGGTCTTAGGTTCATAAAACTTTATCTTGTTTTGGAATGATTGAGGCAACCCACTAAGGGATCACTTAATTTTCACCTTTTCATCCTTTATATAGGGTACATACCTCAATAATTCCATAAATTTATTGATATACTCATATATGGTTATTGTCCCAACTGGAGTTCATAAAATGCCTTAGTCCTTTCGTCATAGTACCTTTTAATAGGTACTTCTTCTTGAAATATTTCTCAAATTTACCCCAAGACACATCCTTCTCCCATATTCCTTTTACATTTCTAAGGTCCTCCCACCAAATAGAGGCCTTTCCGTTCAGTTTAAGTATGCTTATTCGGGCCTTCAAGTTTTCACAGTAATCATGAAATTTGAAATACTTCTTTAGGCCAAGTAGCCAAGATTTTGATTCTTCCCTCTTTTTGATTTCCTCGTCAAAAGTGGGTGGCTTGGATTTCTTAAATTATTCAGGGTCACCACCATTGGAGTTCTTCCTCTTTTTTCGTTTCCTCTAAGAATGTGAACTAGCCTCACTATTGGACAGTTCCTTGGAGCTTTCTTCCCCTTCACTAGAGGAATATTCAGATGAGTCTTTGGTTTTGGCATGCCTCTTGGCTCCATGTCGGGCCTTATTGGGAGTGATTCTTCTTGCATTACTTATTTCAGGACCATTCCTATGTATCTCAGGCGGACTTTAGGTTTTCTTAGGATGGCGTTTTTCCACATTACTTGTTGTTGGTCCATGTTGTAACTGTCTCTGTATATATGGAATACTTTGTAGTAGGACTGCATTTAATTCAGTCTATTTTTCCTGCTCTTTCATCAGCCTGTCATTATCGACCTTAAAGTTATGCAACTCTTCCATGAGACTTCTCACAGTCTCAACTATATTTGGAGGTTTTTCTACCACTCTCCTTTCATCATATTCGTCTTCTTTGTTATGGGAGCCATGTCCCCATTCATGGTGTGTCACCATCCTTTCACGTATACCTTGTATGGAAGGTCACTGACTAATTAAGTGTTGATGATCAACAATTTCCATTAGTTTATTATCCACCATATTATAAACAACATAGGATATTTTTATAAAAGAAAATAGCTTCATCATTAAACATATAAGAACAACGTACAGTTTGTTTTTATTCCTGCAAGAGAAACATCCAGTCTCATCCTTGTTTTTTAGTAATAAGGTTTAAAGTAAATTCTCACTAATAATAATGCAGGGACATTATCAGTATTGATATTTTAGGTGTTAATTGTTTGCACAGTGAAATTTGTCAAATTCATATGTTGGGTAAAAACGTGACTCAAGAACCGTCATATCAAAAGGTTGATTCAATATCCATCAGTCGATCGCGGTAATCATGGTCAAATTTTCAGTGCGTAAGTTACACTCATGATCATTGATCACGGTCAGATCAACGATCAAAATTATTATATACCGTAAAAATATTCAAGGTTTACACTAAAGGATCAATCATTCCGATCAAAAGTGCACACACAATTCGCACGTGAGTTTAAAAAACAAAGTTACTTCACACTGGTGGTTTTGGAATATCCACTAAGGGACACATGGTGGTCAATAAGGCCATAGATGAACTCTTGAGGGTGGTTTCATTACTACCTCCCGACCTCCTACTATACTATGGGGAAATAATACTATGTGAAAAGTGGTAAAGTGCTTAAGGCATAAGCATTGGTTATATGTCTCGGTGTTAACAAAACCTTATGAATATGATAGGTATCATTCCCTCCCCCTTATAAATCCTCTAATATAATTTATTCGACTCTTTTAGAGCCCAAGCAGGCCAAGTGTAGTTTCCTACTCTGATACCACTCTATAACATACCCAACCCCTTAGTTAGCTTTTAAGGGAAAGGGGTATTATAATTTCATTCTCCTAACCCTGATAAAAATTCCTTTCGATGAAGCCATCATCTGTTTTTAATTAAGAGCTTTCCAACGACTGTTATTTTTCCTGAAACTAAACTATGAATCAAAATTTATGCCTTCTCAAAGTTCTTGGTCTTTGTTAATCAAAGGCCATCTCATTACCATGTCTCCTCCATGTGGAACCTTATTCGCTCATCCTATTATGTGGCATTGACATGGCTCTCGGGTGCACGTGCCATGATTTTTGTTGTGAACATTGTATCTACCATGTCACACCTTGTGCCAAGCTTATTGGACCTCCATCATTTCATTTTGTCTCTATTGGGGTCCTCCCATCATATTTTTTCCATGACAAGATACCCAACATAATTTGACTGTTGGGTTCGATGGCTCCCTCCTCTGATAGATCAGACATTTCCAGGGGTCAAGCGATGGATGGCTAAGATTGCATAAAATCTTCTCGGCTATACCTAATCATTTTTACATGTGACACCACCCCTACATGACATGTGTCCCTATCACCACCTAACATGTGGCACTCATATTCCCCATTGAAGTTCATATATAGGTGCCAAATCATTATGACACATGGCACCATCTATGATCGACATGTGGCACCACATGTATCATGACATGTGGCACAATCTATATCACATGTTGAAACCTTCAACTGAAAAAGGACAGTCCAAGTTGACTGCTAGGTTTCTTAGACCTTGGAAGATCGACGATTTGGATTTCATCTTGGAGCTTCCGCATCAGAGTATAAATCCATGATCCATTCCATGAAGTGCCTTTTGAGGGATGAACATGATATTCTCTCATATCTCCTTTGATTTTGATGGATAAATGATGAGGATATCCTCTTGGATCTCCTTTTATTTTGACATATCGACGTCCAGGATCTCCTCTTGGAGCCCCTCCATCGGGGTGTATTCCTGTGATTCAATCTGAAAGTCTCATTACAATGGATGGTCAAGATCTCCTCCAAGGATATATAATGATAAGGTTTTGAGGCGAGTTCATTAGGTCACTCAATCCCCTTTTTTGTATGACCCTTGACCTTGGGCCATTCCTTGGGAGACACCTGTCACCCCCAAGACATGCTGGCGAGAAACGTTGCATCATATAATGTCATGACCATCCCCTCGCTATGAAAAAATACCATGACACATGGTATGACCATCATTTGACACGTGGACCCCCACATGGACTTGACGTGGCGTACACATCGTCATGGGTGTGCTCGGCTTGTATAGTTAGGTGGTGACACCTGTGCTACTGTTGACACGTTAACCACCAGGGTATATCCTCTGCCAGTTTAACGTCACTTCCCTCTTGTACAACTTGTCATGGGAAGTGGAAAGTTTCATGAAAAAACAACAACTATCATTCCTTATAGCCTTCCTCCAATCAGCAACCATATTTTACCTCGGATTAATCCTATCATAGTCAATCGATTCCTGGTATCCATGATCACTTCGACCAGCCTCCTCCAAGGATGGTCAAGATTTATCTTTTTCATTGATCGAAAGGTTCAGATTTGATTACACCTATCCCAAGGTACGATCTGATAGGGACACCCCCTATTTCCTTCCTCTAGTCATAGGCTGACATGCATTATCCTATGGACACATTTGCGGTCCTTTTCAGCATGACACATTATTCTGACATCATCCCTTCTCTTAGTCTTTCTTAAATGAGACCCACAATGATCAACGACATAGGTTATTCAAGGAATGTACCCCGATGGATGAGCCATAATATTCCTTGGACTCCCCCTTTTAGAGTGCCTCCACTTTGGAACTCCTGGGATACTCCAACCATGGGACTCCAATAATTCTCTCCCTCACGATCTATGGTGAGAACCAATCACCATGCAGAATCCAATGAATGTGAGGACATTGGGTCTTATGTGTCCTCAGACTTCGACCATTTCCACCACAATGGATCCAACGATCTATAATCCACCATAGCCACCCTACGATGAATCAACGATCCTTGTTTATTTGGGGTGCATATTCTATGGGTTTCATGACCAACTCTGATGGAGGGTCAGGATCTATCTGTTCCACCGGATCAACAGTTGAGATCAAATATCACCCTCTTTCCTATAAAGGACCCATATTTAACCTTCTTGATAAATCAAAGGTTAGGATTTTTCGAGGCGTGCTAGGGTTTCCTCTTGGCTTAACAGTCCGCTCCAATATTTAGCCACTTTCATGAAGTCTTTATCTAAGTCCTTTATAATACTTATAGAGTCTCACGAGCCTCGTGCTTGTTTAAGTCACTCCATGGTTTTCCCAGGTTCTCTCTGTATCGCCCCATTTTTTGAAAGACTTATTAATTTTGAGTGCCCCAACCCCATGATGAATAGGTACACACACACACACATGTGTGTGTGTGTGTGTGTGTGAGAGAGAGAGAGAGAGAGAGAGAGAGAGAGAGAGAGAGAGAGGTTACAATAGTATGCACAATAAGAAGGGATGTCTTTGTACTCAGGTTAGAAAAAATATTTAGGTTATGCACATGAATGAAGATGATCCAAGTGGATATCGGTGGACACCCACCTATTCCAACTGGATCATGTTTGCAATTTTTCAGTTTGACATTGTTTTCCTAGTTTTGAGGTCCTAAACTTTCGGGGTCGTTTTGAGGCCCTAAACAACGTTTTTAGGGCTCACCATAGTCAAACTATGAATAGAGTTATATTTTTATGGAATAATGTGTATTCCTCGGATATACCTTTCCAACGGGCTATCATGCACCTAAAACATAGATCATATGCAAAAGTTACAACCCCATGAAGTTGATGTACCAACTTACCCCAACAGGGCCCACATGACTTTTGGCGCTTCATCTCCTAGGGTTAGGTTTTTGGATGTCTAGGGTTTTGGAATTAATGTTTATTGTAAAAATTATTTTAGAGCCTCATTGTATTCATCTTCTTGCTAATGATCACATTCACCACATCTCTTCTCAGAGATAAGCCACCACCATTCTAGAAAACTTGTTTTAAGTCTACATTTTACAGTTTCAACATATTTCTTTATTGAATAGAACCCAATTTTACTCTATCTCTATTATTGTTCAATGTATCTCTGTGTTAATAATAATAATAATATGTGTTCATTTCTTTATGCTCATAAAATTTGGATTAATGGTATCAGAGGAGCCTTCTTCTTGTTGTTCTTAGTGCATGTCCCCGGCGAGGTCAGGATACAAAGAGTTGGGTCTCAAGCTTGTTTCTCTTGAGGAAAAGATCTCCCACACTCCCAAGTGACCTTCCATGGCATGAGAAAATAAATATGACAAGACATGAGATCCTTTCAAACTTTTTCTCGAGGAATCACTAGCACAAAAAAGGAACAAGAAGATGGATAATTTTGTGCAAATCCTTCGACGACTACTAATAGGCGACACATATTCCTCGAGCGGAGGCACCACCCCCCTTCAAGGTACATATCAACTTTTATATTCCTATATTTGAAGTTCATATAGATGCAAGTGTGGTATGAAAAAGGTTGAATCTGCTAGAAGGGTATTTTTCTATCCATAACTTTTCGAATAGAGAAAATATTACTTTTGCGCTCCTCAAAGCCATCCCCCATGTCAAATATTGGTGGGAGAATTTCTGTGATAAAAAGGAAACATACAAACCCTCATTATTTATAGTCACACTCACTTGGGAGTCCTTCAAGGGTTCTATTAAGAAAAAATACTACCCTTTTGGAAGTTATGACGACCTGTATACAAAATGGACCACACTGCGACAGGAAAGGGACCAAGCAGTGTCAAATTTCACAAATATATTCCATACCTTATGCACTAAAAAGGGTATCAAATATTATGAGTGACATATAGTACTCAAGTACCATGGTGGTATGCATAGATATGTCCAAGCATAAATGAAGTTTTTGGACATCACATCCCTGGGTGAAACCTCTCGAAATGCCTTCAAAATCGAGCAAAAGATTAAACAAAAGAATGCGAAAGTTTGGGTTTGGGAACCCCTCACAACAAAATTAGGGAAAGGACATCCAAAAACCACAAAAAAGGGTAGAGAAAATATGGATAGGCTGAGGACAACCATTTTAAGCCATAAACAAAGAATGTCATTGGAAAGAAGAAGAAAGATACCAGGAAGTGGTGTGACTTCCATAAGAGTCCTAGGAATAACATTGTTGATTCCTACTCAAAGAAGTCATTGGTGGCTGAGGTGAAAGCCTCTAAATTAGATGCAGGTTCTGGCTTTGAGTTATAACTATAAAAAGGGAGACAAATCATTGACGTGGAACCTAGTGCCATGATTTCTACCACCAAGATCCAACCCGATGAACTTGATGAGCCCGAGAAAGGTGAGTGTCTATTCATTCACATATGTGGTTGAAATTCACCCCATTGTAATTCATCATTGATATCACTAGACAAAATAACCTCATCTCAGTGGAGGTCATCAAGCGACTGGCCCTGTCAAAAATTCCACACCTGCAACCCTACACCATGGGATGGCTCTGTCAAGGAAGCGATCTTTGCATCAACCAACAATGCCTCCTATCCTACAACATCAATCCCTTCAAATATGAGGTATTGTGTGATGTTTCTCCCCTTGAAGTTTGTGACGTTATTTTGGGACAACCTTATTTATGGAAAATTCATGTTGTATATGAGTCTAGGCCTCACAATGTTATTATTACTTTGGAAAGGAAATTGTACAGAGTATCTGAGATAGTCCCACCTAGTGCCATTTCCTTGATCTATGTCAAGCAATGCAGGAAGGTCATCTCTCAGACCGGGAATTTTTTCTTCTTCATGATTCGCTCTCAGAGTGAGTGAAATATTGCAGCCACATCCATGGCTCCCACGACCGACCTCTCCAAACAACAGAAGAAAAAGGATAAGGTTGTGGAAGAATACAAATACATCTTCTGCTCACATAATGGGGTACCTATGCACTGTCAAGTAAATAATTCCATTGATCTGACCCCTAACACACCACTACCCAATGGGTCAGTCTATCACCACTCTCTATTAGAAAATGAGGAGATCAAGCATCAAATATAATAACTGCTCCAAAAGGGGCACATCCTACCCAAATCATCACCTTTTGGAATCCCAATCGTGCTTCTACAAAAGAAAGACAAGACCTGACAACTCTACATTGATTACCAGGCCCTAAATAAAATCACAGTCAGGAACCGATACCCGATTCCCCGAATCGATGATCTCCTTGATCATCTCAAGGGGGCCAAATACTTCACTAAGATTGATCTAAATTATGGCTACCATCAAGTCCCAATAGATCAGACATATGTATGGAATACTACCTTCAAGTCAAAATAAGGTCTTTTTGAATGGTTGGTCATGCCCTTTGGTTTGAAAAATTCCCCAACAAATTTCATGAGATGATGGACGATGTCTTGCAACCTTTCACCAATTCTTTTGTAGTGGTGTATATGGATGACATCCTCATATACAAAAAGACTTGGGTGGAACACTTGCAACATATTCGATAGATTTTTCACACTCTGTGACAGAACAAGCTATATATCAACTTGGAAAAATGTTCCTTCAGCATGGACAAGGTCAAGTACCTAGGCTACATTTTTTATGAGCATGGTGTGCATGTTGATCCAGCTAAGATCTAGGTCATTCGTGATTGTTCATACCCAACCATGCTCACTGATCTTCGAAGATTCTTATGCCTTGCCAATTTCTATCATAGTTTCATGTTGGGATTCTCCCATATTGCATGGGTTCTCATCCAAGTAACTAGGGGTGGTGGTAAGGAAACAATTTTGTGGGGCTTATCCCAACAACAAGGGTTCGATTATTTGAAGCAACACTTTTTCTCAACCCTAGTGATTTCATTACCCGACTTGCAATAGCCCTTTGAGATCGAGATAGATACTTCAGACTATGTTGTGGACGCATTTATCACTAAGCACAACCACCTTGTGGCCTATCATAGTGAGACACTATCAGATGTCGTTCATAATTACCCTACTTATGAAAAACAAATGTACTCCATTGTGCAAGACTCCATCCAGTGGAGGCATTAAATTATTAGGAAGGAGATAGTCATCCACACTGATCATAAGTCATTGTAGTTCATGCATACATAAGGAAAATTACATAATTACCACCATTAGAAGTGGTCCACATACTTGCAAAAGTTCCACCTCAACATCAAGTATAAGACAAGAAGTATCAACCACATCATGGATTGCCTCAGTCGACCTTCAATCATGACACTCACCATAGTGCTAGACTCTTGCAGCCATGAGACCTCTGAATGGACCCAACTCTATGAGAAATATCTTGACTTCACCACCACCTACCAGATGTTGGGCGCAAACATAGTTGTCACTAATTTCCATCATTAGGAGAGGTTGTTTTTCCATCTGGAACATCTTTTCATTCCATCAAGTGAGCTAGCGAAGCTGATTTGGGAATCACACTACAGTCGAGTGGTGGGACACTTCAACGTAGAAAATATAGTGGCAGTGTTGCAACAACATTTCTACTAGCCGAAACTTCGACAAGATGTCAGCAAGTATATCAGGTCCTGCACTGCCTGTGCTATTTCCAAACTAGCCACTAAGAAAAAAAGGCACGTAGACCCCTCTTCCTACTCTTGAAAATCCCTTGGAATCCATCTCAATGAACTACATGTCGGGCCTTCTATCCACCAAGAACAAAAATAACTATGTTTTTGTGGTTGTTGATTTCTTTTCCAATATGGAAATTATGGCCGTCTGCAAGAAGAGAATCATAGCGAAGGCCACTGCCAAGATCTTATTTGAACGCATGTGAGTAAATTTTTTGATACCACAAACCATTATCTCATATTGGGACAAATGGTTCCTCAACACATTCTAGTCGAGCCTTTGGTCACTACTGGACACCAAGATCACCAAATCCACTTCCTTCACCCCCAGACAGATGGCCAAATTGAGGTCGTCAACTAGATGATTGTGCATATACTGCGCATGTATAATTCAAATCACCCCCATAGATGGGATGGGATTCTTCCCTATGTCCAACACAACTACAACAAAGCCATACATAGCTCAATTGACCACAACCCCTTTCAGGTGGGGTTGGGATTTCAACTATTTTGTCCCATGGATGTTGCACTACCCCTTGTGGCCAACCAGATATAATCGTCCTATGCTCAAACTGAAGATGAAAAATACACCCAATTCATTGAGTGGATCTAGTAAATCCTCCAATAGGTTCAAGATATTTGATTGAAGTCCAATTCCAAGTAAAAGCAACACCATGATCAACACTGGGTGCCACACAAGTTTCAGGTGGTAGACAAAGTTTGGGTGCACTTACAGAAAGAAAACCTTGCAGTGCCCCATCAATATATTCGTCCACTCTGTTATGGAACTTACAACATCACCAAGGATGTGGGTGAATTTTTTTTTGATCTCAACATTCCCCCCTTCCTTGGCTTGCACCTAATGTTCAATGTGGATCTCCTTCAACCATATTTTCCACCATTATTGGACACCTCAAAGATAGAATAATAGTTGAAACCAACAAATCTCAACCCTGAATGCATGGAAAATACATCCACTAATCATATCGTGGACACATAGGTCAAGGGTACTCGCCAGTAGAGGATACAATTGTATCGGGTTGTTAAAGAAGGGCAACTCCTACACCAAGGCAAGTGGCTCACCCGGGGCCAAATTCAATAGAAATTTGCTCATATGATGGGGGAACTCAACGAAATGGATACCATTGCTTCCTAAGGGGGGAGGATTGATCCAGGTGGATATTTGTGGCTACCGACCTATTCCATTGTACTCATCTTCTTGTGAATGAGTGCAGTCGTCACATCTCTTCTCAGAGATAAGCCACCACCATTCTAGCAAGCTTGTTTTCAGTATGCATTTTACAGTTTCAACATATTTCTTTATTGAATAGAATCCACATTTACTATATCTATGTTATTGTTCATTGTGTCTCTATGTTAATAATAATAATAATAATCTATGTTCATTTCACTCTTCTCATAAAATTCAGATCAAATGACTATATAAGTTCATATCCTTTTCATATTTACTAGTCACACAAGCTTATTCACAGAAATATACTTGCAGTTATTTTACAAAGTACATATGCTACCTATAATTAGGAATACAATAATATATAAATATATACGCATATACATATACATGTACATATACATACATACATACATACATACAGATATATATATATATATATATATATATATACACACACACACACAAGACATCTCCAAAATATAAAATTAAGCTCACATGTCGATTATTCATATCCAAAAGTGTAATATTATTCATTCAACTATACACACTTTTAAATCACTATATAGAAATAGATGAGTTACTTATCTACAAAATTTGAGATATGTTGGCTACTATTGAAGGGTAAACCACTCTCCACCCATACATAGGCAAGGATGTGATATGCACTGCTACATTGAACCATTGTCGAGCCAGGGTACAATGCCACAAGAGAATTTCTGCAATATTTTCAAGGAAAGTCTGCTATTCTTAGCTTCCTTGTTTTCTGAACCAGAGATTTCTTCCCTCTCTATATCCAATGCCTTCCCAACCGTGTGCATCCTTCTTCTCTGTCTATCCTCCTCCTCTTTTTGTGTAGTCTTCCCAAATACCTAGTGGGTCATGTCAAAACATTCTTGATGGTACTCTTCCCATCCTTCCTTACTTCTCGAGGAGACTACCCAAATACTAGCTTGACTAGTAATCAAGTTTCTAGGAAAAGGAAAGTTTAGGGTTTGCATTGTTTTTAACTTGACAGGGTACTTCCTGGTAGGGTCATTTCAACCAGTAATTTCCTCCCTCTTGCATGATTCCTCTCATGACATCGTAACTTGTGAAGGCCATCCCTTCAATAGTAGTTCAACATTTATCTATTGCATTAATAATCAATATGCACATTAAAAAATAGATCAAAAGGTCCATGGTATTTCAATGGTCACATAATAGACCTCAATGGTCACATAATAGACATGTTCATACTTTGGTCATGATAATACCTATATTTATAGAATGGGGAAACATGGGTGTGTTGGTAGCCAAATATTCATATCGCTTCATCGATCTTTGAAACACAAACTTGGAAAAATAAATTTTATTAGCTGCCTCTTTTTGTCTGCGAAGAGTTTGATTATAATTTTTTGAAGAATTGCTTGATTGATCATTTTCTGTTTTTGAGTTTTACTTTTTCAATAAACTTATCATTTACCCATTTCAATTTCATGACTGTCAAGCATGAAATTGAAATCGTTTTTTATGAACACATTTGACAAAATCTAAAGGTTTCTCTCCTTATAAAACTAAATGAGCCTTTGAAACACCTATAATCTTAAAACTTTTAAAGTTTGATGAACATATGGTTATGTCAAAATTTTCTCTAGCATTAGGATAGAACCTAGTCACGTTTGATTCATGGTATGCCTTGATCGATTTTCAATAATGTTATGTTGTTTCTTTAACTCTTTGCGATTTTGGTTCTAAAACTATGACATAAACATATGATCTGAATGCTGCCTTTAGTTGTTATGTCATAGTCTAATCATTGTATTACCTGGCTAGTGGTCGTGCTCTGAAACCATTACATCTCTGTCCCGTTCACGTGAAATTGCATTCATTTCATCGTTTGATGGTGCTTTGTAATCAAGGATTAGGTTCTTAGTAGGTGATTTGGTATTTGAGTGTATTTGTCCACTGGTTCAGGGTTTAATAAACACTAAGAGTGGAAGTCATGGTAGCATACTCCCAAGATCATAGTTTTCGGGCCACCTTTGACTATGAAAAACATATCATTTGTTTCGGGTTGGATCGAATGCAGACTCCTTCATTCTTCACCTTCTGGTATATCGTAATCAAGATTATGGCTCATGTAGTTAGGGTAGATATGAATGGATCACATGATCTGCTCTCTCATGATGATGATGTAGATGACCTCGCTGTCTTCGGATGGGTTAAATTTGTACAGTCATTCGAGGGTTTTAATCTGGAAATCGCCCAATCTTTTTCCAAGACCTTTGATAGTGATAGAGTTAAAATAGGTGATCTGCAGTTACAAATTAATGAGAAATCAATAGCAGAGGCCACGGGCCTATCATGAGAAGGAGACCGTTGGTTCAAAAACCTGAAAATAGAAGGTATCCCTTGGCATCTATCTATGATTTCTATAAAGTCACGCTACAATGTTAAAGGTACACCCATCCATCTATTCAACTCTCATTGGCATGGTTTATTGTTGATAATCAAACAGTTCATCACCTATGAGGGATGCTATGGACTGGTATTTTTATTTCATGTGTGCCTATTAATGGTATTCCTAGGTTTTAAGTAAAACTTTCCATTTTATTTGCTTATAAGTCTACAATAGATGTCCAGGTTCTATCAGAGACAAAACCCCAACTCTGAATCTAGTCTTTTCCACCATGGTTTAATCCGAGTTTTGGTTAATGCCCATTTTTTAAAGGTAGGAGATAGCTGCCAAGGTTTCCTTGTTAGGAATGGCTTTTTTTTGTTGCCACCAGAACCAGACAATAGTTTACCTATGTGTGTTGACGAGTCTACCGACCCTTTCCTATCGTCTCACTCTCTGCAAATTTTTCAAGTGGAAATACAAGTCTCAAAATAGCCTGCATTTACTCCTGACACCCCTATTGATTCTCTTCCATTAGCTAAGGTCACCTCCAGGAAGCACGTATTCATTCCAAAGAAGTACTTGGAGGAAGTTTCAAGTCATATAAGGGATAAGGTACCTGTCATCCCTGATCCTGTACATAAATCGGTTTATGAAAACAAAATTAAAATCAAAAGAAAGAGTAAGAAAAACAAGCAGAGGGTTGATGATTTAGATTTCAGGAATAAAAGGAATGGAAGACTTCTTTCAAGGATGACCAAGAATCGACACCAGAACCGTGATAAACCTATCCCCATAGTTGATATCGAGGACATGATCTTTGTCGACGATGCCAATTCTGATGCCACTAGAATAGATTCACCCCAATACGATTTTGTGTCTAAATTGCCTCCATTTCTAAAAGTGCAAGAGGGATTTTCAGGTATCCAGTTTGATTTGAAAAAGGTTATGGCGCAGGATAAACCATTAAACTCATATCATACTCACCCACTACCGAATCTGGAACATGTATACTATGAGAATTGTTTTAATTGGATTCAGAGGTATTACCGGGATATCACTTATCTATAGTCTCAACTAAATCAAGTTATGGTTCGTAACTTGGCATTAGAAAAGGAAAACAAGGATTTGAGAGCTAGAATCCAACTGGTTTCACCCAGGGCCAGCAAAAGGTTCAAGAGTTCAAGGGATATTATAATAAAAAATTCTACCAATTTCAACGCTGTTATCAATTCAGAAATATCTCATGTCTCTTTTTCAAAGGTTTAATGGATAAACATTCTTCTTGGAATTTACATTTGTTTTGTTTAGTGATAAATGAATTTTTTTTATTTTGTTTTTATTAGACTAGCTACAGAATCATAGATTATGTAGCTTGTCTTTAATTAGTTTATTAGATTGCTTTTCTAAATTTAATTTCACATTTTTTCTCAGGTGTGAAGGAGATCAATGTGAAAAGGTTGAAGGAATGAGTAAATAGTTGGAAATGCTTCAAACTTGTAATTTTCATTTTGAGAAATAGTTTCAAGAATATTTTGATGATGTAATTATTTTGAATAGCTGTAACAAGAGACCTATATTTTTGGTTACTTTTTAGTAAAGAATTTATTAAAATGAATCGGTCTCTATCTTGTAAGATATGAGAAACATACCATGAATTTAGTTTAAATACTAGTGCTTGCCCAGAGACAAGGGAAATTATTTTGGGACCTGATGATGGACTTATTGTTTTCAGAAATATATGTTATGCAATTTACTTTTTGGCTTTAGTCCTTCTGTAGACTATACAATGTGATTATTGTCTTTCATATATTTTATGGGCATGAAAAACTTATATGTTATGAATTAGCTTTAGTGTGTTCAACATTTATGTTTTCATGTTGTCCTTATCTCTCACATGGTCCATTATTTATTGGTTATTATAATCTTTGTGACTAAACATCTATCTAAGAATTTTGATTTTACGTCGAATGTTAGATTTTGATAATACCATTTTCCGGAGATTGCAGTTTATTTCATCTTCATCTTTTGAATAATTTGAATTTACATGAGAAAATTTTATTTTTCTTTCTGTTTATTGTAGATGGATTTCGAAATACAAAATTTCCTTGAGTTGTTTCAGGAAATATCATTCTTTTCTTCTTTCCATATATTTATGCTTGGCAACAGGTTAAGTGGAGCTTACATTATGTAGAAAGATGAATATAGCTTAGTACCTTTTCTTTACAGCTGATCAACATCAGGTTAGTTAGCTTTCTTTTTATTTGATTTATTTACTTTGCGAATGAATAACGATTAAATCATTCAAACTTTAATTCTTTTTTCATTACTCTTATATCGTTTCCAATCTTATTCATTCATTTGTTGTCATTTGCTACTTATAGTAATAAAACGATTTCCTTTGGTTTTACATCTTATTTAAACTTTGATTCATTAGTTAAAATTATCATTTTCACAAGGCTTTATTGAAACCTTGTATCTGTACATACATAATTGTATATAATACAATTATATGCTAGATATATATACATATATATTAACAGATAGTATTATCAATTTAACGTATGCTATAGGATTATATAGTTAGATAGTATTATCTCTCTTAGTTACTTTATTGTTTTCATTGGCTAACAAAGCCATAAAACCCATCAGGGTAGGTTATTTTAAATGGCTTGGGTTAACTAGACAATCCCAGACTAGATCTTCCCTTCTCGTTGACGGTGTGTCATAATCTCCTGTCAACAAATGGTGCTAGAAGGAGGGCCTGGAAGTCATTGATGGCATGAGGATGTCGTAAGACTCCCCCAAACAATCGTTCTCCTGTCATGACACATAGTCACTCAAACCCTACTATTATACCTGATCCAGCCACTACGTCAGAAGCTACACCTGACATTCCCGCTGAACCTGTGACACCAATTCCTCAAGGGATTAATGTACAAGAAATTATCCGTAATTCTCACCAGTCAATTTTAAGAACCTAGGTTGCATTATCTCAACTTAGAAAATCTGGTGGACACCTAAATCAACCCTTTGATTTTTCCAATCTGCAAGAAGATCCTCTTGGAAATGGTCTACCTAATCACACACTATGTGATAATATTACCGATCCTTTTGAATCACTAATACTAGGTGTTGGGGGATCGGGTCTTCCACCATCCCCACCTAGGTCTTCTCCACCCTCTTCAAGAGAAGAATCCTTTGATGAAGGTAGTTCTTCGTCTAGGAAATCTCAAAATTCACCCCCTCCAAATCCCATGGCTAACCAAAAAAATCATGCTAGACCTTGGCTTGATCAGGATGTCATGGCAGTACCTGGACCTCAACATTCGTTACCCAAACATCCTGAAAAGTGGTTACCCAAATTTAACCCCGATTCGAAGCAATCAATCGAGGATCATATCAAGAAATTTATGTTAGTTGTTAGGCTTCAAAACGTCTAACACGAAGATGTTGTGTGCAGGATTTTCCCTTACACTTTTGAGGGAAATTCTTCCACCTGGTATTTTGCACAACAACCCCAAACTATCGCTTCTTGGGATAAGTTTGAGACCTTTTTCTTAGAAAAGTTCGGAGATGATAAATCTCCAGAAGTTTTAGTAATGGAATTGTCCAACATGAAAATGAAACCTAAAGAGGAAGTTAAGGATTTCAATCAGAGATTTACTCTTAAAAATAAAATCCCCACAGAATCAATGCCTGCTGAAAACCTGATTGTTGCATACTACGGTAAAGCCCTACACCATAATATAGCTATATGGGTTAAGAGGTCTAAGAAAAACATGTTACTGGAATATTTTGAGGAGACATTCCTTATTGGAAAGGACATTCTTAGTTTAAAGGATAATGTAAATGTGGAGGCTGAATCAACTTCCTCTTCTAAAAAGAAGATAGAAATCCTTACTAGACCTTCCCAAAATAAAAAAGAACAAGAAACTTTAGACTTGGAAGGTATACAGAAAGCCTTTCAGAAGTTATCTAATCAAGTCATATACTTGAAAAGATCTATTGAAGAAGCATATTCAAGTAAAGGAAACTCTAGACCACCTTTTAGGAAACCTTTTCCTCCAAACAGACCAAATCCGGCCATAGAAGGTATGGATTTTGAAGGGTTAAAGTATGCTTTACAAGAAATATTAGAAGCAAATGATAGTGTTGTTTCTATACCGCTCAAAAACCAAAATGACATAGGTGAACAAGAAACACCTAATGAGGAGGACCGATCTCCCCCAGTCTTCAAACATCTTTCCGACAGTATTTTCCAAGCTAATTTTAAAACTGTTCAAACAAATCAACACCCATATAATACTCGAAGTAAGGTTCAAAACACATCCTCACCTAAGACAAGTAAAAACACAGTATCCAAACAACCAAAACAGATTGAAATAACACGAAGCCCTGTTTCCCTAGATTTAGAATATGATCTCGTTGAAGATATTAAAAAACCGAGGGAAAATATATTGATTTTTGAACTTCTTAAATTCCCTCTTATCTTACAGAAAATGCTACGAAGTATAACCGATAATAATAAAAAGAATGATCCTTTAAATAAGAAATCAAAAGAAAATGGAATAAATAAAACGAAAGATGTCGTGAGTAAAAGAACACCTGAAGATCATCATAAAAAGGATACATCAAATAAGACTTAAGGGAATTTAGATAAAATTATTTCAGATATAACAATAAAAAGTCAATAGATTTTTGTTCCCACACCATGGAAAAATTACCACCATTATTGTTAACTTTCAAAATTTTCAACAGAAATGTGCATAATTGTATTGTTAATTATGGGGCCTCATCGAATGTAATGCCTATGTCTGTTTGTCAAAAGATTAATGTTGAAGTCAAACCTTCCGATTTGAAAATCATTCAGTTAGACAGAACCAATGGCATAGTTGTTGGTGAAATTAAGGATGTATTGATTAGATTGTCATCTAACCCAAAAGTACACCAGGTAATTGATATAGTTATCGTTGATATTCCAGAATTTTATGGATTGTTTTTTAGAAGAGATTGGTTCGAGCAATTGAAAAATTATTTCACTATAGATTGACATCATCTGTGGTTACCAAAAAATGACCAGCCTAACAAGATCATAATTAATAGATAACATTATCTGAAGTACACTGTTATAGATTTAAATGATTCCAATGAGCCTTTTACTGCTGGTGTAAATACAATTGAAGCTCAAGGAATGAACACTTTTTTTTGGAAATTTCATGACTCAAATATCCACTATTACAAACCCAGAACAACAATCTGAAATATCATCTCATACTCAGATAACAATTTTAAAAAATGATCCAAACATTGTTGATGACGATGAAATCTGGTCTTTATACTTTGATGGATCTAAATATCATGAAGGAGTCAGTGATGGTTGTGTTCTGATTGAACCCAAAGGTAATAAGACATTCATTTCCTGTCGATTAGAATTTGAATATACTAATAACACAACATAATATGAAGCACTCTTACAGGGACTGAAGAAGGCACTGGATCTTAAGGTGCAAAGCTTAGTGGTGTTTGGTGACTTTGAAATTGTAGTTAAGCAGGTAAAACATGTTATTCATTGTTTATCGTCCTATCTCAAAAACTACCAAACCGAGGCATGGAATTTAATACATAAATTCCTCTCTTTTAACATAAGTTCCATTCCTATATCTAGTAATTTTGAAGTTGATTTATTGGCTAATGTTGCTTCCAAATTATTACTTGCTGAGGGTCTTTCTCCTAATGCATTTTCTGTTGAATTTTTATTTAGACCATCTATCCATGACAATATTACCAATTGGAGAGTACTTTACAATGACCAACAAATCATAAAAAAATTCATATGGAGGACACTTTCCAAGATGTTGTAATTGATGAAAGTACTCACAATGAAAATCTGCGTGATTTTTCAGTAATATTTGACCCTCGTTCCGCAAAAGTATCATCTGATATGGTAAATTGTATCCCTAAGTCTATTGTTAGATTAGAAATTTTTTATGATTTACATGATAAGTTTAGGGGAGTGGTAAATTGCAAAACGAACAATTCCTCGTTACTTTACGAAACTATAAATTTAGGAACGTGAGATAATCCTTAGAATATTAATCTGGGCAAAGGCTGTTCTAAACAAGAAAGATCTGCATTCATAAATTTATTTAAATAATTTAAAGATGTGTTTTCTTAGAAATATGATGATTTTAAAACCTTTTATCCAAACATAATACAACATGTAATTCCCATGAAGTCCCAAACCCAACCATTTCAGCAAAAACTTAGGAAAATGCATCCTAAATTAGAACCCATAGTAAAAAAGGAACTAAATAAATTACTAACCGCCAAGATCATTTTTCCAGTTCATCATACCCAATGGGTATCCAAATTAGTCTCGGTAGGAAAGAAGAATGGAGAAATTCAACTTTGTGTCGTTTTTTGTAATTTAAACCAAGCCTCTGATAAAGACAATTATCACGTTCCTCCAATGGAACAAATTTTGCAACAAGTATATGGTTTTGAAAGACTATATTTATTAGATAGTTTCTCAGGATATAACTAGGTCCTTATGTCTCCATTTGATCAGTTGAAAACCACTTTCTGCACCCCGTGGGGCACCTATGCCTATCGAAAAATTCCTTTCGGATTGATTAATGCCAGAGCCAATTTCCAAAAGGCAATGGATATTTACTTTCATGGCCTTATCAACCAGTCAGTTGTTGTCTACTTAGATGATGCCACTGTATTTTCAAAGAACAAAAAAGACTACTTGTCACATCTTAGGTCTGTACTATAACATTGTCGTAAGTTTGGTATTTCAATAAATCCTAAGAAATCACTTTTTTTTAGTGGAACAAGGAAGATTATTGGGATTTATAGTATCAAAAGAGGGGATGAGAATAGACCCCGAATGAATGCAAGATATTTCCAATCTCCCTCCCCCATCTTCCAAAAAGGAAATGCAATCTTTTTTGGGTAAAATAAATTTCATTAGACGTTTTGTCCCAAGTTTTTCTGAGATGGTTAGGCCTCTGCAAAACCTAATTAAAAAGTATATTCTTTTCAAATGGGGACCTCAAGAGAACCTATCTTTTAATTCCATTAGAAAATATATAACTAAATCTCCCTCCTTGATGAGTCCTGATTTTCCCAAAGATTTCACGCTATACACTTTTTCATCAGACGGATCCTATGCAACAATGCTTACTTAGAAAAATGTTGAAAATAACGAAATACCCATTTCATTTATGAGTTCTTCTCTTAGAGGATAAGAATTAAATTATCATGCAGTAGATCAACAAGCTTACGCTGTTTTTAAGGAAGTTAAACATTTCAGATCCTACCCGTTGAAATCTAGGGTAAAATTTATTGTCCCTTATCCCGCTGTAAGAAATATGTTAGTTCAAAAGGAACTTGGGGAGAAAAGGGAAAATTGGATGACCTCCCTTCAAGAGTACGATCTCGAAATAGTACCTCGACAAATTGTTATAGGTCAAGGAATTTACAAATTAGTGGTTGATTCAGTTGAAATACCAAAAAATCAACCAACATCACCAATTGAAAATCTGCATAATGAAACATAAATATGTTGTGCACAAAATGCACCTAATTCATGGTATAATGATATCAGATTTTATTTGTTGCACATAAATACTCCTAGAAACCTTGATCCGAAAACCAGAAGAGCACTAAGGCTTATATATTTGTCTTTTCAATTGATTAATGATGTATTGTTTCAGAAGAATTTTGATGGTGTATTTCTACGCTGCCTAGAAAAGGAAGAATCTGGAAAGGTGCTAGCTAAGTTACATTTTGGTAATGTCAGGGGTCACTTTGGTGGAGACACGACCACCCAAAAGTAATTAGGGATGGTTACTATTGGCCCACCTTATTTAAATATGCTCATGCTTTGGCTCACAAATGTATAATCTGTCAAAAAGTTGCAGGGTGGGTCAAGAAGGTTGCATTTCCCTTGCAACTTGTTACAGCAGATACAACATTTCAACAGTGGGGCCTAGATATCATAGGACCAATTAACCCACCTTCCTCACAACAACGCTAATATATTCTCACGACGACGAATTATTTTACAAGATGGTATGAATATTTATCGTTAAGGGTAGTAAACACGAATCAGGTAATTTCGTTCTTAAAATCTCATATTATTACTCATTTCAGAATACTTGAATGTTTAGTTTTAGATAATGCTTCTTCTTTTTACTCCTTGGACATAAATATTTTTGTTTTAGAAAAATGGATTAAGATAAAATACTCAGTCAATTATTATCCCCAAGGAAATGGCTTGGCTAAGTCAACAAACACAAATCTGATCAAAATAATAAAAATAATAGTGTCAAAAAATCATAAAAATTGGCATAATGCATTATATAACGCACTTTGGGCTGATAGGGTCTCTCCAAAAGATTCCATAGGAAATTCTCCTTTCTTCCTCATCTACAAAAGAGAAGCTATCCTTCCTCCCCACATCTTGCTCCCCTCATTCAAATTATCTCAGAAAGTTCAGGAGGAAGAATGTCCCCCTTTAGAGAATCAAATCAACGCTTTACTAAAATTAGAAGAAGTTGGGATGCAAGAAAAACAGAAATTGGACTAACACCAACAGATTGTTAAAAACTAGTTTGATACAATCTCCTCCTCAGATAGAAACTTTAATGTGGGAGATTTGGTCCTCAAATGGGACAAAGAACATGATGATAAAGGAGAACACACTAAGTTTCAAAACCTGTGGTTGGGACCTTCTGTCATTGTAGAAAAATTGGGTCCTAGCTCCTTTCTTTATAGAACTTGGAGGGACAAGCAGACACTTCTCCAGTGAATGGACAGACTCTCAAGAAATACTTCACCTAAGAAGAATCATACCTGCCTCCTGTAAATATCCCTAGCTGTTTATTTTTTTCTTTTTTCTTTATGATTGATTATTTTCTTTTGTTGCTTTCTTTGTTTTCTTAAAATTTATTTCTAATTCACAATCCATTATTGAGGGGAATATTTTTTTAATTAGATGTATCACTAAAGATAGCTAAAATAGTTCAAGCATTTAAATGTTAAGTTTTAACTCAAATCAGTGATCTATAAGACAATTATTATAGAAATCTCTGTCAGACCATTGTTCCTGATTTTTGGTCAAGATCTTGGGGAAGTATGATCATCTTTAAATTTTTTATGCCATCTCATATCAAATGAGATCAACTCAAAGAGCTTCCCCATCCTTGAGATGATTTCTTAATTGAAATCTAAATGTCTAAACCATGATGAAAACTATCAGTTCTTAAAGAACAAAAAACAATATTAATGATCAATCATATGATGACCTGGTTGTTAGATCTTTAGTATCTCCCCGCTCTCTCGTTATCATGAAACCTCAAAAAAATTATCTTTATAAACGACTACAGAGAGTTGGAAACACTTTAACATGTGGTAAATGTGTGTAAACCCTTCAGGGTACTAAACAGGCCTGCTGGCAGCAGGTAAATGTGCACATGATACCAAGGAAACTTCGTCGGGGTACTGAACATACCTGCTAGCAGTGAAGCAATGTCGGGTCCAATATCTGTCAGGTATGTTTTTAAATTGATCATATATAAAAAAAAATCATATCATGGATAGACGACTTCTGTATGGGACTAAAGTAATTGAGTGGGTTAAATGACATCCCTGTTGAGGCTATGAACGCCTTCTAGTAGCAATGGCCATGCCAATGGTACTAAAGTTACTTTTATAAATATCGTCACCTTTTTTTATCAAAACTAACTTTCATATTACAATCATCTGCTAGAGCATTCTTTGTGAGTTTGACTATATTGATTTTCTGAGTTAATTTTAATACTCTTAATCTATTTCAAAGTTGTCTTTAGTGATTGTTGAATCTTTCTTTTCCTTGATATAAAGTTTTGATGATGCAGAGATAATTGCTTCACCTAGTGAGTCACTATTGTTGGCATCCAAATATTCATATCTCTTCGTCGATCTTCAAAACACAAGCTTGGCAAAATAAATTTTATTAGCTTCCTCTTTTTGTCTGCAAAGAGTTTGATTATGATTTTTTGAAGAATTGCTTGATTGATCATTTTCTATTTTTAAGTTTTATTTTTTCAATAAAATTCTCATTTACCCATTTTGTATGAACACATTTGATAAACTCTAAAGGCTTCTCTCCTTATAAAACTAAACGAGCCTTTGAAACACCTATAATCTTAAAACTTTTAAAGTTTGATGAACATATGATTATGTCAAAATTTTCTCTAGCATTAGGATAGAACCTAGTCGCGTTTGATTCATGGTATTCCTTTATCAATTTTCAATAATGTTATGTTGTTTCTTTAACCCTTTGCAATTTTGGTTCTAAAAGTATGACATAAACATATGATCTGAATTCTACCTTTAGTTGTTATGTCACTGTCTAATCATTGTATTACCTGGCTAGTGGTCGTGCTCTGAAACCATTACATCTCTTCCCTATTCACTTGAACTTGCATTCATTTTGTCATTTGATGGTCATTCGTATTCAGGTATTAGGTTCTTAGCAGGCGAGGTGGTCTTTGAGTGTAGTTTTCCTCTAGTTCGATGTTTAATCAACACTAAGAGTGGAAGTCATGGTAGCATACTCCCAAGATCGTAGTTTTCAGGCCACCTTTGACTATGTAAAACATATCATTTGTTTCGGGTTGGATCAAAGGAAGACTCCTCCATTCTGCACCTTCTAGTATATCATAATCAATCTTATGGCTCATGTAGTTAGGGTAGAGACGAATGGCTCACAGGCTCTTTTCTCTCATGATGATGTTGTATATGACCTCGTTGTCTTCAGATGGGTTAAATTTGTATAGTCATTCGAGGGTTTTAATCTGGAAGTCTCCCAAGATTTTTCCAATACCTTTGACAGTTCTAGAGATAAAATAGGTGACCTACAGTTACAAGTTAATGAGGAATCAATAGCAGAGGCCGCAGGCCAATCACGGGAAGGAGATTACTGTTTCAAAAACCTGAAAATAGAAGGTATCCCTTGACATCTATTGATGATTTCCTGAAAATCACGCTACAATGTTAAAGGTACACCCTTCCATCTGTTCAAATCTTGTTGGCATGGTTTGTTGTTGATAATCAAACAGTTCTTCACCTATGAGGGACACTATGAACTGGTATTTTTATTTCATGTGCGCCTATTAATGGTCTTCCTAGTTTTTAAGTTAAACTTGCCATTTTATTTTCTTAAAAGTCTATAGAAGATGTCCAAGTTATATCAGAGACAAAACCCCAACTCTGAATCTAGTCTTTTCCACCATGGTTTAATCCAAGTTTTGGTTAATCCCCATTTCTTAAAGTTAGGAGATAGCTGGAACAATTTCCTTGTTAGGAATGGTTTTTGTTTGTTGCCACAAGAACCGGTCAATAGTTTACCTCTGTGTGTTGGCAATTCTACTGTCTCTTTCCTATCGTCTCACTCTCTGCAAATTTTTCGAGTAGAAATACAAGTCTCAAAACACCCTGCATTACCTCACGATACCCCTGTTGATTCTCATCCATTGGCCGAAGTGACCTCCAGGAAACATGTATTCATTCCAAAGAATTCCTTGGAGGAATTTTTGAGTCATATAAGGGATAAGGTACATGTCTTCCCTGATGTTGTACAAAAATTGGTTTATGAAAATGAAATTAAAATCAAAAGACAGAGTAAGAAAAACACGCAGAGGGTTGATGGTTTAGATTTCAGGAATAAAAGGAATGGAAAAATTATTTCAAGGATGACCAAGAATCGACACCAGAACCGTGATAAACCTATCGCCACATTTGATATCGAGGACACGATCTTTGCCGATGACGCCAATTTTGATGCCACTAGAATAGATTCACCCCAATATGATTTTGTGTCTAAATTTCCTCCATTTCTAAAAGAACAGAGGGATTTTCAGGTATCTAGTATGATTTGAAAAAGGTTATGGCACGGGATAAACCATTAAACTTAGATCATACTCTCCCACTACCGAATCTGGAACAAGTATACTATGAGGATTGTTTTAATTGGATTCAGAGGTATTGCCAGGATAGCCCTTATCTATAGGTTCAACTAAATCAAGTTATGGATCTTAACTTGGCATTGGAAAAGGAAAATGAGGATTTGAGAGCTAGCATCCAACTGGTTTCACCGAGGGCCAAAAAAGGGTTCAGGAGGTCAGGGGATATTATTATAAAACATTCTACCAATTTCAACGTTGTTATCAATTCAGAATTATCTCATGTCTATTTTTCAAAGGTTTAATGGGTAAACATTATTCTTGGAATTTACGTTTGTTTTGTTTAGTGATAACTGAAATTGTTTTATTTTGTTTTCATTAGACTAGCTACAGAATCATAGATTATGTAGCTTGTCTTTAATTAGTTTATTAGATTTCTTTTCTAAATTAAATTTCGTTTTTCTCCTCAGGTGTGAAGGATATCAATGTGAAAAGGTTGAAGGAACGAGTAAATAGTTGGAAATGCTTCAAATTTGTAATTTTCATTTTGAGAAACAATTTCAAGAACATTTTGATGATGCAATTATTTTGAATAGTTGTCACAACATACCTATCTTTTTGGTTACCTTTTAGTAAAGAATTTATTAAAATGGATATGTCTCTATCTTGTAAGATATGAGAAACAAACCATGAATTTAGTTTAAATACTGGTGCTTGCCTAGAGACAAGGGAAATTCTTTTGGGACCTAATGATGGACTTATCTTTTTGAGAAATATATGGAATGCAGTTTACTTTTTGGCTTTAGTCATTTTGTAGACTGTACAATGTGATTATTGGATTTCATATATTTTCTGGGCATGAAAAACTTATATGTTATGAATTAACTTTAGTCTTTTCAACATTTATGTTTTCATGTTGTCCTTATCTCTCACATGGTCCATTATTTATTGGTTATTATAATTTTTGTGACTATTCATCTATCTAAGCATTTTTAGTTTATGTTGAATGTTAGATTTTGATAATACAATTTTTCGGAGATTGAAGTTTATTTCATCTTTAGCTTTTGAATAATTTAAAGTTACATGAGAAAAAAATATTTGTCTTTCTTTTTGTCATAGATTGCTTTCAAAATAAAAAAATTCCTTGAGTTGTTTAAGGAAATATCATTCTTTGCTTCTTTCCATAGATTTATGCTTGGCAACAGGTTAAGTAGAGCTTACATTACGCAGAAAGACGAATATAGCTTAGTACCTTTTCTTTACAGCTGATCAGAATTAGGTTAGTTAGCTTTCTTTTCATTTGATTTATTTACTTTACAAATGAATAATGATTAAATCATTCCAACTTTAATGCTTTGTTCATTGTTGTTATATCATTTCCAATCTTATTCATTCATTTGTTGGTATTTTCTACTTATAGTAATAGAACGATTTCCTTTAGTTTTACATCTTATTTAAAATTTGATTCATTAATTAAAATTATCATTTTCACAAGGCTTTATTGAAACCTTGTATCTGTACATACATAACTGTACATAATTCGATTATATGCTAGATATATATACATATAGATTAACAAATAGTATTATCAATTAAATGTATACTATATGATTATATAGTTAGATAGTGTTATCTTAGTTACTTTAGCATTTTCATTGGCTAACGAAGCCATAAAACCCGTCGGGGTAGGTTATTTTAAATGGCTTGGGTTAACTAGACAACCCCAGATTGGATCTTCCCTTCTCGTTGACGGTGTGTCATAATCGCTCGTCAACAGGGTCTTACAACTTCCCCTAAAGGATGTTGCACTAAACATTTTGCATAAAAACTAAAAACTCATAAAAACACAAAATGTTTCACATCTTTTGCAATTTTTGGTATAGAGTTCAACATTGCTTATTAATGGGCCACATGGATGGATTATTAGTATTTATTTCAAGCATTGTTAATTATTATACACTAAGTGTCAAAGGAACTCTTATTAGTAGGTCTTCATAGATAGATTCTCATTTTATATTGGAAGAGTGAGTGCCCTTTGAAAGAATTTGGTTGTATTTACCTTATTAAACAAGTTGCAAAGGATCGACTAGTATTCCTTTGGCATGCATAATATTTTGGTTGGATAACTAAGGTAAAGTCCGTCAAGGAAATCTTGGGCTCTTTCTTTTCATAGGTATCTTTTTTCCACCAAAGTGGTTTTAATAAAACACAAGTGCTACTTATGAAACAAGAGGATAACCACCGCCCTTTGAACTCCATAGGGTGCTCTTGGATTTCCAACTACTATTGTGAATGGACATATCTAAAGCTCAATCTTTCTATACTTTATGGTAACATAATATTACAAAATAAAAGGATTGAAATAATATGGTCTACCTTTCACTTGCATGCTAATAGTTACCATAAAATTTGCAAAAAAAAAATTAATGATTCATCGAAACTTTATTGTCCACCCTTTCCCCAATTTTGCTACAACCTTAATGACATCAAATTTTTCTCTATTTTACAAATAAATCATTTCCTTTACTTGTCACAAAAGTGATTTTCTATAGCAAATTCTTTGCTTCCTAGTCATTTGGGCTTAAAGAAAATCATTGTAACCTCAATGGTTTTGAAACACCAAGTGAAAGCCTTGTTTCCTACACTTGAATTTACACCTTTAAATGAGTAAGAGACTATTTTAAGATAAATATACACTATTGTTAGTAAAATAACAACGTTTAGTTTTTTTCCCAAATCCATAAATCGTCACAAAATTAAGCAAAAATCAGAGAGAAACATGCATTCAATTTTGTTTTGGCTGATTTTAACACTTGAAACACATTTTATGTTTCTTGAAGTATCCTTTTAATGCACACATATATGAGCTAAACGAATTATATTTTCACTCATCTCGTTTCTACTTTACTTGGATTGCTTTTTGACCACTTTTTTACATTTTATGGGTCTAAATAGGTGCAAGATTTTGTCGTTCACCCTATGTTCCTCATTTTCCACGCAACTTAGCTACAAAATTTCCATTTCTTATAGGTTTTATTAGTGTGTTTGATCCATTTTATTAGTGACAATGCATATAAAGTTTACTCGATTATATGGTTTTGACCTTGGGTTGACCCTAGAAAGACATTGTTTATCATTTTTCAAGTGACATATAAGAGACAAAACATCCTTAGCTTTGTTTATATTATTGGTACAAAAAAGTTAGCACATTATTAATTCCCTTTTCTTTAAGTTTTTCATAGTTTATTCTACTTTTAGCTTTCTAGGGTGTTGACGGAGGACAATGACCTATCGAGTGGTCCTAAGATAGCTCGCACACAAGTCCCTTAACTTTCTTTCCCACACTTTTTTTTCTTCGAAAATATGAACATACGAAGTGAGGGTAGCCTCAAATTTGTGTTGAACTTCGAATAGGGGTGAAACTAAATTCTTCTGATCACTGGATAGGTAGGATATATTAGATGCTAACAATATGTCATTTTCTCACAACTCCATTGGGGACTTGCAAATATGATTTTATTTACTTGTGTCCATATCCTTTCCACTAAGAGTTAGATCCAAAATATTCACTTTGTAATGTTTAGGTTCTTCCCTTTTTAGTTGTTGTCTTGCTCCTTTTGGCAACAACGGTTAGCAATGTTTGCCTTTGTTGATTTTTTTGCATTGTGATATATTTCAGTGTAAGTTTTTTTATTCTTTTGTAGATTAGATTTCTATACATAC
Organism: Picea sitchensis; assembly: GCA_010110895.2. NCBI lineage: Eukaryota > Viridiplantae > Streptophyta > Pinopsida > Pinales > Pinaceae > Picea > Picea sitchensis. The sequence continues at coordinate 138,484 of SNQJ01S0002929.1, read as the reverse complement.
TTTTGAAGTACCCTTGAATTATTTTAAAATTGTTGGATTTTTCATTCCATTCCTTGTTAAAAGTGTCACAAGATTTCCATGTTACTACTTTTTCCTCTATGGAAAGTATCAAAATAAAGTTGTTTTCAATGGGTTATTTACAATATCTTTAGAAGGATGTATGATTTCAAATATGCATAATTCTTGTAGTGAAAGTTGTCTTACTTAGTTCCCTCACAAGATGACGGGGCGAAAAGATCCTAAAACTAAGGAAATGATGTCATCTAAGATTAGAATAGGACAAAGTCTTTGAATTGTTTTTGTAATGTGTTGCATCTAAGATTAGAATAGGCCAAAGTCTTTGAATTGTTTTTGTAATGTGTTGCATAGAATTGGAATACCAGTGAAGCATGTTACACCTAATTTTTAGTTAGAGTTACCCTCTTCCTCTTATATGGTTTAGAGTTTGTTAATGTGGACAAAGTGTCGTTTATTGGATAAGGGTACTCCTCGATATAAATTCCCAATTAGACCTCACACTATTTGGTATAGGAGACCCATTCAAATTTTGGCTTGACAACCATTACTAAAATGAGTGGGGCTGGTGATGGAAATGTAGAGTGAAATATGCAATGTGAAATTAATCTAAGTGAAGAAAGAAAACTATTCTAATCAGGGGGTAAGGTAGGATGTTACCCCATAAGTTCTCTAATAATATTTTTATGCGACTTGTGCATGAGCCCAAGTAGGAGATGTGTTGTTTCCATGATCTGATACCAATTTGTAACACACCCAACCCAACCCCTAAATACCCTTTCTAGGGATGGGGAATCAAATGTTTTTTCTTCCTAACTATTTCAAATCCTAATTCTGAGATTTTCACTGGTTACTGCTCACCATGATATTTTTAATGGTCGCCACCACACTAAAATATGATCTTGGGTTTATACGTTATGGTCTCCTGAAATTACCTGGGAGTTATTAGTTGGGGTCTTTGTCGTTTGGCACTGAAAATACATTTTTCCTATTCCCTGAAGTCACGCCACACAGACTTATCCATTCGATGAATGGTGTTTGGCGTATAGCATTAAACGTCCTATGTTTTAACATTTCGATAGTCGACGATCGTCATTGAACCTTCGACATTTCGACGATCGTCGATCGACATTGGTGCTTCGGCATTCAACAATCGACGATCTTTGTTGAACATCCTTTTTTCGATACTTATGCCCAAAACTCCCGAACTCCCGAAATCTCACCACGTGGCCTTGGCCCTTCAGCGATAGGCGTTCTCCATTTTATGTTGGACGTTCTTATATTGTACCATGCCCCAAATATTTTGAACTCCTGAAGTTATCCAAACTCCCGAAGTCTCGAACACATTGGCTAGGCGGGCACAAACCAAAAGATGACACGTGGCGAGGGTCAACGGTGACATGTGCCCTCGATAGGGGTGACACATGGCATTCTCTAGCATGCATAATGGGTAGGTGAATCGGCCAAATTTAGGTGACACGTGGCATCTTAGTTGTAGTTCCACATCACCCCCATCATACGATTGAGATTTATCCACGTTGATCCATAGATCCACGGTCCTCGTTACTTCGCGGCTCCAGACTTCAGGGCTTACTAACTCCTCTGGACATAAATCCACGAAAGGGCCAAGTCTCTGGACTCTCGGATCTGGCGCCACGTGTCCTCTTCCTACCAACGGTCAAGATTCACTTCGTTGTTCTCAACTTCGGTAGTTTTTCACACCTTGAAAACTCTTGGCCAAATGTTACACATGAAATTTGCACACCTAGGTACATCGCCCTAAGTGTCGTAAGTGTCTCATACACCTTGAAACCATGGAATAACCTATGTCACAATCCCTAGTCAATGTGGAGGAGGGATACATTACATGAAGGCCAAAATACCAAGTGCACATGAATTATTATTAATATTCATGAAAAATAAATTAATTAAGTGTGAGAATCCACCTCACATTTGGTTTCCTATTTTTTAGGGAAGGTGGAGGATCTCATGGATGGTTGAAATATTTCCTCCTTAACATCCTTAAGAGATATTCATAAAAAAGAAATTAATTAAGTGTGAGATTCCACCTCACATTTGGTTTCCTATTTTTTAGGGAAGGTGGAGGATCTCATGGATGGTTGAAATATTTCCTCCTTAAAATCCTTAAGAGATATTTTCTCCCTAAATATCTTAGAGTTCCCTTTTTAGTGGATCTGATGAGTGATCCTCTCCATGGTGGTTAAGCCTCCAAATCCTATATAATGAGGGATTTCCATGGAGATGGAAGAAGAAAAATTGAGGTATCAAACCTATGGTCTTGGGAGAAAGATTTAGGATATCAAACCTATGATTTTGGGAGCTTTGTGCAAGGGCTGGACGAGGAGGACTTGGAGAGGATGTTGTGACTTCATCTACGGTTTGTAAGTATCTCTTTTGAGTTCTCATTAATATATGCTTGGATTATTCCCTTATAATCTGTGTATCTTCACATATGTTGTCTATTTTAGATGGATTTGATTAGACTAATCTTATAGAGTAGAGTAGGAGTTCTTTGTCTTCTTGTTTTCCATTGCATTGCAGGTGTCGAACAATGTCAAGGAACTCGAGGATCAAGCTCAAATTGGATCAGTGAGGACAAACACCAAAATAAGGTGCATCACACTTTATTTCTTCTCCTTCTCTTTTTGATTAGGTAATTAGATTCAAAGGGATATCAGTGTCCAATGTTAACATCTTTCTGTCTTGGTATAGGAGTCTAGAATCCAAGAGAGAGATTCACCTTACGTAGGGGAATTTTCCTACAACATAAAGGAAAATAATCACTGGGCTTAGTGTCTTCATCAACATGGGGAATATCACATATAAGTTCCTTAAAAACCAAGGAATTCTTAGCTTTTGATTTGGCAAACTCGAGATCAAATTCCTGAAGAATAAAGATCCACTTGGAATATTTTCCCCCAAGAAATTGACGTGTCAGAATATGATACATGGGGTTCAAGTCCGCAATGACCGTGGTAGTGTGTAACATGATGTAATGGCGAAATATCTAGACGACAATCACGATTGCCAGAGAAAACTTTTCAACATGTGAATATCGGAGCTTGGGACCAGATAGACTCTTTCTCATATAGTAGATCATATGTTCATCATCGTTGGGGTCCTCTTGGACTAACACCATAGCAATAGTGGAAGTAGACGCTGCCAAATAAAGGATATAGTCTCTTGCATAATTCAGTGGATGAAAAAGAGGTGTATGGCTCAATGCATGCTTAAGAGCATAGAAATATCATTGAGTGGTGTCATCCCAGATGAAAGGAGTGTATTTCTGCAACAATCGCATAAATCCTTTAGTAATCTTGGCGTAATTACATATAAAATGATGAAGAAAGTTTGATTTCCCTTGCAAACTTTGTAGTTGGGTCAGATTGTTGGGAGGAGGTAAATAAATAATAGCTTTAATGTTTAATGAATCCACCCTAATCCCATCTTTGGAGACAATGAAACTGAGGAGTCAACTTGATTGGATAACGAAGATGCATTTGTGGGGGTTCAAACGGATGCGGTAGAACCGACATCGAAGAAAAATGCCACAGAGATGACCAATATGGTCTAATTGATTAGATGAATGGGAAGGTAAATCATCGAGGTAAGGTTCTGCAATATGTTTGATATCGTGGAAAACATATGACATGGCCCGCTAGAAAGTGGCACCAACATTTTTGAGACCAAAAGGTAGTTTCCGATAGGCGAATGTTCCCCATGGGTAGATGAAGTTTGTCTTATGTTTATTAGCGGGTAGAATGTTAATCTAGTTATATCCTGGAAATCCATCCATGAAAGAGAAAATAATGTTGCCAGTGCAATTATCAATGATTTGGTTGATGAAGGGTGTGGGGTAATTGTCTTTGGGACAAGCCTTGTTAAGATCTCTATAATCGATGCATACATGAATGGTTCATTTTTTTTTAGCAACCAAAACAATGTTAGAAACCCATTTTGTCAAGGGGAAAGGATAGATAAAGCCATATTTTAACAGTTTTTCAACTTCTTCCTTTATGGCCACGATTTTCTTAGGATGAACTGGGGAAAGTTTTTGTTGCACAGGTTTAACGCAAGGGTAAGTTTTTATTTCATGCACAACAATCGAGGGGTCGATCCCAGGCATTTCCTTGTAACTCCAAGCGAAAATATCGCAAAAGTCTTTAAATAAAATGGTGTAAGAAGCCACTTCCTCGGGCAAACAATTAGTATCGAGATGAACATTTTCCACGATACCTTCTTTGATCGAGATATCAATAGAAATCGTAGAAGAGATGTTTCCTAAATTCCCCTCAGAAATAGTATCCTGGGTAAGTATAGGAGATTGAGGAGAATTAACAACATCGGAGGGGAAGATAGAGTGTATATCTTCTTGAATTTCTTCTATAGGAGGAAGAAAATATGATCAATGATGGTAGTCATCCCAAGGTACCTCGTTGATACTAATCATTTCCATAATGGATTCATATGATGGAAAATTATGGGAAATGTAGTCAAAAGAAGAGGATAAGGAATTCAACCAAGATGGCAACGAATAAGTGTTGGATTCAAATAGATGTTGGTCATCCAAGGAGGGAGAGGCATATTAGAAGGAATTGTATGAAGCCTCCACTTTAATAAGTGGCATAGCATCACCCAGTGCATCGAACTCTAATAGACTAGGCACAATACAAGGATCAGATGATTCTAAAGATTGACAGGCCATAGTCGAAATCCTATTGATTGTGGAAATATGTTGTGTGGTGCAAGGAAGTGGTGTAGGGAAAGTACCCATAAGGGAAAAATATTTTAAAAGACCTACACCAGCACTTTCATAAATGATTCTAATATCTCCCAAGAAAGGAATATTGTTGGTGGAGAGAGTGCAAGTGTTGGGTGTACAGTAATCTAACTGGTGGATAGTGACAATTTTTCCTTGATGAGGTAATTGTACACATCAAAACACCGATGAAGCGATGACAATCATGGCATAAAACCAACTTCTTCCTAATAACAATTTTTAATCAAGAGGAGCATCGACTACCTCTACATCGACAGAGATGTTCGTACCTCCCAACTGAATAGCTAAGGACTGCAAAAGTCCGTGCGGATGAAAACCTCGCCAGTCGAATGCTCGTAAAATTGTAGGGCATTGGTTAAGCGCATGTGATTTTAATCCTTTCCAACAAGCTAATGACATGACAGAAGTGGAAGATCCCTCATCCAATATGGTGCAGTGAATGTGTTGGTTATGAACAATGACATCAATTTGAAAAGCAAGATGGTGAGAAATTCATGACTTGAATTTGTCTAGATCAAACATGATATTATTTGACGACTCGGGATCAATGGTGCCAATGGAAGCCAAGAGTGTTCTATGTTGACTTGGTAAATGTTGTAAAACTTCAAGAGTGGACATAACACATGGTGATTGAGACAAATATTCAACAATGTTGTAGTTTTGGGCGGCACGTGAACTAGGATTAAAAGTTGATTTGTGGATAGTGCTCTTGGGATGGCATAAAATAGAGTCGAAAGTAGGTTTCTCTATCTGAAGTAATTCAGATGGAGGACTAACATACGAAGGACTAACGGAGGTGGGAGATGGATCCGATGGAGTACCATTAGTGACCTTTTATTTATTAGGTTTATTTGGTGTGTCATATGTGGTAGTGCGAGTGGTTAAATCAACCCCATTGAACATATAAATATGAGCACTCGTCGAGGCTTCATCACTAGGAGGGTGGTTGGAACTGCCCCTTGTGGAAGGGGAAAGTTCTTGAGCAACCATGGATTGTTGCCAAGGAAAAGGTTGTGTTAACATGATGGGTTGGGAATTCACTTTGAAAATTTTTGCAACTTCTCCATGATGTGGACAGTCTTGGGTGAAATGATCTTCACCACAAATAAGACATGGGAATTTCGGTTTTCGCTGTGGTGGATTTTTAGTAGAGGGTTGTGGATTTTATGTTTTGGTATGTTCATTATTATTATTATTATTCTTTTTGGGTTTATTTATTTTTTTCTTCTTACCCTCGGATTGTTGTGAAGAGGCAGATTGAACTGCATTCACCTCAGAGATTTGAGTCAGGAGGGAGGTAGAGGAGAGTGAATTCGAATTGGGAACAGGTGCTTAAATGGAGCGATTTACTGTTCCGGTCGACTGTGATGTAGATTGGGTTTTGAAGGTACCAATAAATCCATCTTCATGTGTCGTGGACAAAGGTTTGGATGGATCGATAGGAGTACGGGTATCATTTGGAATCAACTCATACAAAGTACCATATTGTGAATAAACCAAATCTAAGTACTGAGCTTGAGAAATAGCTTCTTCCTTAGTGACTACACCACCCATGGCGACGACACGACCAATCAAGGGTAAAAGATATTTAGTAAACCACTCTGCCAATAGTTGGTCAGGAATGGTTGCTTTAATAAATCTTCGTCGTCCTCTCCACTCATGAATGTGGTCAGAGATATGCACGAAGTTTGTTTGACGAAGGGAGGTTAAAATTTCAGTACCCATCTCATAACGAATGGGTAATTGAAAATGCGTGAGGAAATCCATAGAGAGGGATTTGAAATATTGAAAATAACCACATGGAATTTCAATGTACCATTTGGTTGCAGAGCCCGTAAGTGTGCACTAGAAGAGATGTAAACGTATAGAATCATACATCAATAAGTTTGATGAACACTATAAATGGAATGTCATCACATGGTTGTTTGGGTCTTCTCCAGGTTTACTGTCAAACTTGGGGATGTCAGAAGGTAATTTAGAAGGAATTACTGGCCAAAAAGGAAAATGCAATATGGGATCATTTGTCAACCGAGACAAGTTTGGGAGATCCAGAGTGGCAAGGAAGGGTAATTGTCGGTTAACCTGAGGGTGATACTGGTGTGGCATAGGGACACTAGTGGGGCCATAAACTAGTTGAGGTAGATAATTTTATCTAGTAGGCCCTCCAATATACGGTTGTTGTGGACTAGTATAGGTAGGATTCAATGGTTGTTGAGGAACATTCATGAGTGGGGTGAAAACTGATGGATTCTGAGGAGTATAAGTCGGTTGATTTGGTTGTGGGGGATAAATAGTTTTCCCTTGAGGGGGGTAAATAGTTTTTCCCTGAGGAGGGTAAACATTATCTGCTTGGGGACGATAAACATTAGAACCTTGGGGAGGATAAGGTTGTTGTCCTTGAGGACACCAGGTGGGATTTGGGACACCTACATAAAGTTGTCCAAAAGATAGTCCGCAAGGAACATGATTTGATACTCCTCCTTGTGGGTTATGGTATGATTCCCCCCTAGGGTAGGGTTGATTAAATGTACTTCCTGAAGGTACTCCCCTAGATTGCGAAGGGTTTCCACCAAAATAAGGTTCCACCCCTTCCATAGGTTGATTTACAACTGGGGTTTGACCAATAAAGGGAGGTTGTCCTCCGGAAGGAACATGCAAAGGTGGTTGTCCCCTAGGAGGGGTAGACCCACTAAAGGATGGTTGTCCCCGACAAGGATAGGTCCACTATATGATGGTTTCCCCTAGTTGGGATATGTCCTGCAGTTGGTTGTGTATGTATGGTAAGGGTCTGCATTCTCTGTTGTAAAGGCGTAAAAATAGGATTTTGTGGAACATGAGAAGATGCATTGTGAAAAGGTGTTATGGTGGGAGTAATGGTTGAAGTGCCTTATGTATGAGGGGTAGTGATGACTCCAGCATTGAGATGGACTTGTGCTAACGTAACAGTCAGGTCGATGACTTGTTTGATGGGATGATCAATAGTTTGACCGGATGGTCCTGCCTCAGCGACAAGAGGGTCATGAGGATTAAGAGGTTGTCGAATATATTCAAAATTCTCATAAATATCATGTATCGATGGAGTCCTCCATATACAACGAGCAGGTGTTTGATGTGGATCTACTGCGTCAGTAGGACAAACAGGGGTCCTAAAGTCATCACTAAAAATCAGTTATGTGGATCCCATGTATGTCTCGATAATGGGTCTCAATGGAAAACCATGGACTTATTCTTCTATAATATTACCGAACGAGTCTAATAGAACCAGGAATGGTTCAATAGGATATTATGGCATAGGTGTAGTACGAGGAGTGGGATCCTCAACCGTAGCCAAGGCTCTTTCTGAATTTCCCAACAAAGCAGTAGCAGCACTCCCAGCGTCAGAGCGATTTTGTACCTCTTCACGGTAGATGTCTTCTGGTGAATTAGGAGGTAAGGGTTTGTAGACTTCTTTCGGAGGAAACCGTTTCATCCTATGTGATCTATGAAGACATTTATCATCTACAGGATCAATATTGAAAAATTATTAAAACAACAACACACGGTAAAAAAATCTAGAATTACCAACAAGAAAACAAACCTTCTCTCAATGACCGTACTAGTTGGTGATGAAATCCAACATCACGTGATCAAGTCGAGAAGAGGATAGGATATGAGCGGGTGGAACAGTTATGATGGTGACCTTCTTAACAGAATTACACCTTGGTGCAAGATTACACATAGTAATCGTGTATTTACCCTCCAAGGAGCCCGAGTGAGTTTGACCACTGTCTATTCCAGGTACAGTGAAGACTTCTCTTCACTGTCACCTTGTGTAAAGACCCTAAATATTATGTCTACTAAAGACACCAACTTGTAGTCAGCCCCTGGGCAGGTACAATCGACAGTCTAGTCCGAACATATGGGAAGGATATCAAGTCTGAAATCTTTCGGGAGAACTGAGGACAGGTGGACTGGTAGAACTCCATAAGACCTCGAACGGATTTGGAATTCACGAAGAACCGAGGCCAAATGAAGACATTTGGACCTCAAGAAGAACCCCCAATATACGCTCTTACTACTATGGACAGTTAAAACACGGAGGGATAATATCTGTGGCTCTCCCGAACACGACCTCATGCATAACCCCTGTGTGAGAGGGGGATCCCAGATATGCTTATACGACAATTGGATTTTCTCTCCCTATTGAAAGATGATAAGTTTGTTTTTAATTATTTGGAGAGTTGTACTCATAGCCTAATCCAAAGTGCTAATCCTAGTCTAATGTTGGTGGAAGAATCTAAAAAGAAAAAGTTTCTAGATTGATTTTAATTAGCGTTGATTTTTTTGGTTGTTCCTTACTCATAGGTGAATGAGAGTGAAATTGATGATATTATGACTCGATTCCCAAAAATGCATAAGAAAAATGATAAACAATCATTTCTTTCAATGAACTTCTATCTATGGGAAGGAGAAGAAATTTTTCTTTTCACTATCAAACACAAAAAATGTAGAGATTTCATGCAATTGCTTTCAACCAGAATCCAATTCAATGCTAAACTACTCAAAAAAATGATTCTAATATCCAAAATGCAATCATGACAAGATATATCTTTGTTTAAATATTAACTTTAATTGATTTGATTCGAAGCTTCTTCTACCAACCGGATCTCACTATTTGAATTTTTAGACAATTGGAAGCAAGTTCCATATAAACAAAAAAAACTCTCTCACAATGATCAAACAAGAATCAAAACAAATTTAAACTTTTAAAAGAAATCCAAAACTCAAACAAAGAAAATTGCTTGGAAATATATAAATCAAAGACCAAATGGGTCAATACAAAGATCTTTGGGCTTCCTTGTGATAACTTTCAAACAATCATATGAACGATAAAGTATCAAAAACCAACTCAATATCTCAAATAGGAAGAGTCATTCCAAAACAAGTAAAAAAAAAACAAGCAAAGAACCAAAAGGGAGTGAGAGAAAATACTCAAATTGTCCCGACAAAACAAGTAGCTAGAAAGGGAAATTTCACATTTTTGAAAACTTTTCAAGCCCAAATCAAGACAATAATAAGTTATAAGTATCAAATATCAACCCAAAATACTTCAAAAACCAAAGTGCAAACCTTGGAAAGGATCTCTACAAAACAGGGTGCAAAAATATGATGAGAAAAAGGCAGAAAACCTCAAAAAAGGAGATCAACGCTCCCTAAATCAAGGGCACAGAGCACTAAAACTCTTTATAAATAACTGCAGGGGAGAGATTATTATATTTCAACTCTCTTATATGGCCTACAGGGGAGCGTTGATCTTCCCAGAAACTCAAAACAGAGCCAAAAAAATGCAGAAAAACTCACCCAGAATTCACAAAACTTGGTGAAATTGCTAGTGAAGATGGGAGAAAGGTAATGGATCATAAAAATATAGTAAATCATATATAAAATGTGGTAAAATGGAAGGGAAAACCCAATTAAAGACAAATCTATGTCAATCCCCAGTGGAGTCGCCAATTTATGTTGTAGGAAAATTCCCCTGCGGACAGGTGAATGTCCTCTTGGATTCTAGACCCCTATACCAGAAAAAAGGATGCTAACATTGGACACTAATATACCTTTGAATATAATTACCTAATCAGGAAGAGAAGGATAAGGAATAAAGTGTGATGCACCTTATTTCGGTGTTTGTTCTTGCTGCTCCAATTTGAGCTTGATCCCTGAGCTCCTTGGCACCGTTCGACACCTGCAATGCAATGGACAACAAGAAGACAAATAAATCCTACTATACTCTATAAGATTAGTCTAATCAAATCCATCTATAATATACAACATATGTGAAGATACACAAATTATAAGGTAATAATCTAAGAATATATTAATGATAAATCAAAAGAGATACTTACAAACCGTAGATGAAGTCACAACAACCTCTCCAAGTCCTCCTCATCCGACCCTTGCACAAAGCTCCCAAAATCATAGGTTTGATATCCTAAATATTTCTCCCAAAACCATAGGTTTGATACCTCAAATTTTCTTCTTCCATCTCGATGGACTAACCTCATTATACAGGATTTGGAGGCTTAACCACCATGGAGAGGATCACTCATCAGATCCACTAAAAAGGGATCTCTAAGATATTTAGGGAGAAAATATCTCTTAAGGATTTTAGGGAGGAAATATCTCTCAAGGATTTTAAGGAGGAAATATTTCAACCATCCATGAGATTGTCCACCTTCCCTAAAAAATAGGAAACCAAATGTGAGGTGGATTCTCACAGTTAATTAATTTATTTTTCATATATATTAATAATAATTCATGTGCACTTGATTCTCACACTTAATTAATTTGTTTTTCATGAATGTTAATAATAATTCATGTGCACTTGGTATTTTGGCCTTCATTTAATATATCCCTCCTCCACATTCACTAGGGATTGTGACATAGGTTATTCCATGGTGTCAAGGTGTATGAGACACTTATATGACACTTACGACACTTAAAGTGAGGTACCTAGGTGTGCAAATTGCATGTGTAACACCAAATTCCCCTAGAGTACTAAGTATCTGGACTACATGCCACATATCCTCTCATTTGACGGCTCTAATTCGATGGACAACCTTAGACAAGGGACAAGTAGGGCCACGTGTCGCTCCACGACACATTCCTGGTTGATTGGGTAATCAAAGATGGGTTATTTATATCGACAACTGAAAGGGATCTTGAAGGGTCCAAAGATCGATGGTCCACGTCACTTCGACAGTTTGACATTTGGGATTTCGACGTGTATCTTTTGGCTTTACCTCCAGACCATGCCAGATCTATCTTCACGTGTACCTAACATCCATGGTTAGGATTTAATATGGTTTTCAGGTCTCTGGGGACACTCACGTGTCCTTATACTACCAAATGCCCAGACTTCTAGATAACCATTGATATTTGGACACATGCCCTCCATTATCAACGGTCTAGATTAACTACACGACTCTGGCATTTGGTAGTTTCGACGCTAGACCACTCTTATTCTCCCGAAGTATAACTTCGTCGAAGAACCTAATGCTTCCCTTCCTAAGTCTAATCTAATGGGTGAGAGAGATCCATATTGAATCCCCATATCGAAATACCTCATCCATTCATGACTCTGTCCTTTGACTATTTTCGAGGGTTATGGAATCATAAGTCCCAAAGTCTTGAAGGAGCTAGCTCCTTTTGGACTAGCGCAGGGTACCTAGGCTCTGGTCACATGGGTCCTTTGGGAAAACTTGTGGGCTAAGCACAAATCCATTTTGCAACGAATGGGTTAAGGACATGGGCATGAGCCATCGGTAATATGGGTGGATAGTCTGAAGGGAACGTTCTTCTCCCACAGAAATTGAACTTGACGTTCCCTCTAAGGTAAACTTCAAATGGTTGGCAAGAATTATACATTTCAGTCAATCCTACCCCGACTCTCCTCCAGACTCTCCTCTGGACTCACATCCCATACTCTCTAGAAGCTACACTGAGATAAATCAAAGACTATATGGATATAGCAGTTTACAGAAGAAAAATAATATTTCTAATAAATACTCAAATATTGAAATACTTAACCATAAAAACATACATTCATCATCACATCCAATATATATATATACACACTGAGTATGATAATACTTATCAGAAATGGAGAGTGTGAAGTGACTGCTGAAAGGGGTGCATGTTTCCTCCCAACCATAGGCACAGTCACTCCTGACAGATTTACCACTGGCCACCCCCGAGCTAGACCATGATGCTCCAAGAGAGATTCTTTCTCCTTGCTCCACAACAGTCAGGGACAGAGATTACTCTCGTCCTCCCACAAAAAATTGGCAATTGGTTTTCTCTACTCCAAGCAAGGAGGTATGGATGAGTACTTCCTTAGTCACTCATCAGCCTCATTTATAATATTGTAACAAAACCCTTCCCATGGCTTCTCTCAGCCAAAAATGAACTTGCTTCTTAGTTATTCTCTCTATTCAAGAGTCGAAAACTTGCTTCTCTTCTCCTTGAGAGATTGTTTTCTCTACTTTGTTATCTCACAGATCTCTCTCTGTCCCCAAATTACCTCCTTTATTTCATTCCTTAGCAAGGTTGCATGGGTCTAAATCCCAATTCGTGGTCAATCCTGGTAGCCTTACATATGGGTACCCTTCCCCATCTCCTCATTAACTCTTGAGGATGGCCTTCCAACTACCATCCTAACTAGTAATCCATTTCTGGGTCAGAGGATTGTTGAGAAATTACACCCAGTGGGTATTGGTCTAGTGAGGGGCATCTCAACCATTCTTGGTTTCCCTTCACCATCTCTCTCATAACATCCATGGTCTATCTTGGTAAAATCCCCTCCCCCCCCCTTCAACATTTGTGCAACACATATCAAATTTATATTAATAACAGAAAATTCATACATTGACCCTTTTATACAAGGGTTCATCAAATCAAACATTCACACATATTTAGTCTACAATAGTCTCTTGGACAACTATAGTTATATTTACAAACTAGGGACACAAGGGTATTACAATCCCCTCCCCCTTAAAGGAACATTGTCCTCTATTTTATATATGTCTATGTGATCTGTATGTACAAAAGTAAACAAAAATGGATATGCATGTCTCATGGCATCCTCGATTTTCCATGTAGCCTCATTTGGGACAATTTGTTTCCATTTCACCTTGACCTGTGCAATGGTTATGTTCCTGAGTGGGGTTTCCTTCCTATCTATTATGCATTTAGGTTCTGGCATGAATTCTCCCTCGAGTTCCACTTGAATCACAGACTAGTCAATAATATGATTAGAATCATGTACATACTTATTTATTAAAGAAACATGCAAAACATTATGTTCTTTCATTGTGGGAGGGAATGTTAGCCGATAGGATACTAGTCCCACTCTATCTTTCCCTGGGTCTGAATCGAAGATACACATGATCCCCTACTTTCAAATCTCTAGGAGTCATTTTCATATTTGCATAGCTCTTTTGTCTATCCTGGGCTATCTTCAGATTTTGTCTGATCTGAATTACTTGTTTTTCCATTTCCATTAGCATATCTGGCCCAAATGTAACTCTATATACTAGGTTTTTCTAGTTGATTGGAATATTTCATTGCATTCCATAAAGGGCTTCAAAAGGGCTCATTTTTAATGACTCTTGATAGCCATTGTTGTAGGAAAATTCTACCAGTGGTAGGTAGTCCTCCCATTTCTTGGGTTGATGCATTACATGCATCCTCAACATGTCTTCTAATACTTGGTTTACCCTCTCTGTCTTCCCAACAGTTTGAGGGTGATAGGTTGTACTAAAGAGTAATTTTGTTTCAAAACCCGCAAACAGAGATTTCCAAAAGTTTGAAGTAAACTTTGTATCTCTGTTGGATATAATTTCCTTAGGCATGCCATGCAGTCTAAATATCTCTTTCATAAATATGTTGGCAATATCTATTTCCTTGTAAGTTGACTTGATGGGTATGAATTGAGAAACCTTGATCAGTTTGTCCACAACTACCATGATGGCATCGTTCTGTTTGGTTGATCTTGGTAATCCTGTGATGAAATCCATGGAGATGGTTTCCCATTTCCATTCAGGAATTGGTAGGGTCTGCAACAAACCTATTGGGTGTCATTGTTCTACCTTGACTTGCTAACATTCTAGACACTTAGCTAAGTAATCAACTATGTCCTTTTTCAGTCCAGGCCAATAAAATAGTTTCCTATTGGTCGTGATCATTTTATGATAACCAGGATGACTAGTATATGGTCTTTTGTGTAGTTCATCCATTATGAACCTCTTCAAGCCATCAAAATTTGGAAAATACGATCTTCCCTTGTAAGTCAACAGACCATCATTAAGCATCTGATATCCTTCATACTTTAGCCATATGGGCTCTTGCTTTAGGTATGATGTCTCTTGTGCAATTTTGACCCTTTATTTGATATATGATTCACTAATGCTTACAGCTTCCAAGTGAACTACTTTCATAATTCTACTAAGGGAATCATCCAACCTATTCTCCTTTACTTTGATATGTTTGATCTCAAAATCAAACTCACTAAGGAGATCCATCTACCTATCTTGTCTCCAATTGAATTTTGGTTGGTCAAACAAATACCTCAACCCACTATGGTCTATCATAAGTACAAATATTATACCTAAAAGGTAATGCCTCCACATTTTTAAAGCATACACTATGGAACCAATGCCATATCATGGGTCACATAATTCAATTCATGCTCATTCATTTTTTTCGATTCGAAGCAAATCACATGTCCTTGTATAATGAATCCTCTGAGCACTTCCTTGCAGGCATTTGTACACACTAGGAACTCCTTGTCTAGGTCTTTAATATTCAGTACATGAACATTGGTTAGCAGGTATTTCAACTCTTGAAATATTTCCTCACATTCTGAGGTCCAAATGAGTTTAACCCCCATTTTGTGAAGGGAGGTGATTGGCCAACCAATCTTGGAGAATCCTTTTATGAATCTCCTATAGTATCATGCCAGACCCATAAAGGATCTAATATCAGATATGTCCTTTGGGGTAGGCCAATCCATGATGGCTTTAATCTTGTTAGGATCAACTACCACTCCTTCCTCAGAAATAACATGGCCTAAGTAATGAACTTGTTTCTGGAAAAAGTCACACTTACTAAGCTTGGCATAGAGCTAATGTTCTCTTAGTACTTAGATTACTAGATTGATATGTTCTTCATGTTCTTCCCTATTCTTGGAATATATTAGGATATCATCATTTAAAACCAACACAAATCTATCCAAGAAATTTCTGAATGCGTTATTCATTAAGAACATAAAAGTGGTCGGTGCATTGGTAAGCCCAAATTCCACCACCACAAATTCATAGTGACCATATCTTGTCCTAAATGTTGTCTTATGGATGTATTCATCTTTAATTTGGACCTGATGGTATCTAGACCTCAATTCAATATTGGAGAATATTGTAGCACCCCTTAATTAGTCAAATAAGTCATTGATCCATGGCAAGGGATACTTATTCTTGATGGTCATCTTATTAAGTTGTCTATAATCTATGCACAGTCTGAGTGTGACATGTTTCTTTTTAACAAACAAGGCTGGTGCTCCCCATGGGAACACACTAGGATGAATGTATCTTTTATCCCACATCTCCTTCAACTTTAATTTGAGCTCAACTAGCTCTGGTGTACTCATTTTATAGGGTGTTCTAGACATTGGCACCGCTCTTGGTACAATTTCTATTGAAAAATCAATATCCCTTCTTGGAGGTATACCTGGCACCTCTTCTTGGAATACATATTTATATCCTCTTAATATGGGATGGTCCTCTAGGATATTTTTTTTATTCTCAACAACGTTCAGTACTTGTATTGCATATAAGGAACATCCCTTTCTACAATACTTCTTCACTTGGAGGGATGATATTTGTCTCACCGAGATAGGATTTTGAATCCCTTGTAGGGTTACCCTTCTTCCTACTTCATTTTCACACTCCAAATTTTTATTGTAATAGTCCAAATTGGTTTTCTGGGAAGACAACCAGTCCATGCGAATCAATAGGTCACGAGATCCTAGAGGAAGTATGTTTAGGTTTTCTTGGGTGGAAACCCACTCATGACAAATTGGAATGCTGGTATGACCTTTGTTACTTTTATTTTGGTTCCAGTGGCTAGTTGTACCAACCATGATTTAACATGTTTAACTTGTTGTAATTTAAATTTCTCAATAGTTTGACGAGAAGCATAACTCAAATTAGAACCAGGTTCAATTAAAATGGAAACATGATGGTTGACAATCGTACCTTCCATCTCCACCATTGAATATTGGTGGTCGGCTTGTCTATTATCCAAGGATGCATAAATTTGTGGCAGGCTCCTAGCCACATCATTGAATTTTGTAGCCTCTTAGATGTTGTAGACGTTCCCATTGTTCTGTTTCCTTTGCAGACAATCCCTCAGTAGATATTCCTCTCTACAACCCCAACATTTCAAGGGTTCTCTCTTCATGTTATCAGTCTTGGATATTATCTGAATGGTTTATTTCCACTATGGGATGGAAAAACAATTTGATGCACACTTCTGACAGGAAGGCTCATCCTAGATCTCTTACCAAGTTTCTTAAATATCGAGGGTTTAAACCCTTCTTATTGAATCCCAAATTGATTTTCTTCTTCTATTATTCATGGGGTTCTATATTACTCTTGAATTGCTCATAGCAATAGATTTCTTTTTTAATAGTATCTTATAAGGTCTTTGGCTCATCAAATTCATTTATGTCTTGATAGGACTGAGGTAATCCAATAATAAATCGTTTCAATTTACCTTTTCATCCTTTATTTAGGTCACATACCTCATCATTTCGACAAATTTGTTGATATACTCATCTATGGTGAGTTGTCCCAACTTGAGTTCATAGAACTCCTTCGTATTTCCATCAAAGTAATTTTTTGACAGGTACTTCTTCTTGAAGTATTTCTCAAACTATTTCCATGACAAGTACTTCTTGTGGATTCCTTTCACATTCCTAAGGTCCTCCCACCAAATGGAATCTTTCCCATTCAGGTTGAAAATGGCTATCCGAGCCTTTAAGTTTTCATAGTAGTCATGGACTCTAAAGTACTTCTTCAAGTCGAGTAGAAAAAATTTTGCTTCTTCCCCCTTATTAATATCTCCATCGAAGGTGCATGGTTTTGATTTCTTGAATTCTTCAGGGTCATGACTCTTGGATTGTTTCCTCTTCTTTCTTCTCATCTAGGAATGGAAACTAGTTTTTCCACTAGAAGATTCCTTGGAGTTGTCAGTGTCCTCACCAGAGGAATCTTCCATTGAATTTATCTTGGCTCCATGTTGGACGTTATTAGAGGACCTCCACCTGGTGTGGCCACTTTTAGGACCATGCTTCTGTATCTCTAGTGGAATTGGAGTTTTCTTAGTATGATGCTTGTCCACGTGACTGGAAGCTAGACCATGTTGCAATTTCCTTTGTATATCTGATAGAATTTGCAGTAGCACTACATTAATTTTAGTCTGGTTTTCCTTCTCCTTGATCAGCCTTTCATTGTCATCCTTATAACTCTCTAATTCTTCCATGAGGCTTCTTATAGTCTCCGCCAAATATGGAGGGGTTTCTACCACCCTCCTTTCATCAGATTATTCCTCTCTATTGTGGGAGATCTACCCCAACTCCTGATGTGTCACCATCCTTTACATTTTAGTTCTCATGTTGTTCAGTGACTAATTAAGTGATGATAAAACATTTTATGTTAGTTACTAATCTACCAATTCATGAACAACACATATCATTGCAAGGTGAAGTCAGTTCTTTATTTGGAAACATTAGCAGCCTATAGTGCGGACTTCCAAAACATCTATCAACAGTATAATGTTCAGACAAGTTTTGTATAGAAGGGGGTAAGGTAAGGTGTTACCCCATAATGTATCTAATAATATTTTTATCTGACTTGTGCATGAGCCCTAGCAGGCCAAGTGTTGTTTCCATGCTCTGATACCAATTTGTAACACACCCAACCCCTAAAAACCCTTTCTAGGGATGGGGAATCAAATTTTTGTTTTTCCTAACTATCTCAAATCCTAATTCTGAGATCTTCGTTGGTTACTAATCACCATGAGATTTCTAACGGTCACCACCGCACTAAAATCTGAGCTCAGGTCTGTAAGTTATGGGCTCCTGAAGTTACCCGAGCATTATTAGTTGGGGTCTTCGATGTTCAGCACTGAACATACCTTTTTCCTAATCCTTGAAATCCTAAAATATCGCCACGTGGAACTATCCATTCAACGATCAATGTTTGGTGTATAGCATTGAACATCCTATGTTTCGACATTTCGGTAGTCGACGGTCGTCGTTGAACCTTCGGTATTATGGATATCGACAATCGTCATTGGTCCTTTAGTGTTCGGAGATGGACGATATTTGTTCAACATCCCTTTTTCCATACTTATTCTCAAAACTCTCGAACTCCCAAAAACTTTCCACATGGCCTTGGCCCTTCAGCAATTGACGTTCGACGTTTATATTGGACGTTACTATATTCTACCATGCCTCAAATATTTTGAACTCCTGAATTAATCCAAACTCCCGAAGTCTCGAACACGTTATTGACCACGTTGGCCAAGCGGGCACAAACCATAAGCTGACACGTGATGAGCGTCAACAATGACACGTGTCCTCGATAGGGGGTGACATGTGTCATTCTCTAACATGCATAAGGGGTAGGTGAATCAACCAAATCTGGGTGACACGTGGCACCTTAGTTGCAGGTCCATGTCACCCGGGATGATGTCAGTGGGCCACGTCACCCCCATCATATAGTTGATATTTATCCATGTGAATCTGTAGATCCACGGTCCTCGTTACTTCACAGCTCCAGGATTCGGGGCTTATAGACTCCTCTCAATGCAAATCCCCTAAAGGTTCAACTCTCTCGACTCTCGGATCTAGCGCCACGCTTCCTCTTCCTACCAATGGTCGAGATTCACTTCGTCGTTCATGAATTCGGGATTTTTCACACCTTAAAAACTCTTTTCCAAATTCCCCTGAAGTACTAAGTCTCCAGACTATAGTATCACTTGTCACGTATCCTCTCATCCAACAACTCTAATTCGATGGACAACCTTAGACAGGGGACAAGTAGGGGCCATGTGTCACTCCACGATGTGTTCCCGATCAATTGGGTAATCGAGGGTGGGTTCCTTAGATCGATAAATGAAAGGGATCCCGAAGGGTTTGAAGATCGACGGTCCATGTCACTTCAAAAGTTTGACATTCAAGAGTTCAGTGTGTATCTTTTGTATTTCCCTCTAGACCACGTCAGCTATATCACCACGTGTATGTCGCATCCACGGTCGGGATTTACTCCAGCTTGCAAAGCTCCAGGGACACTCACACGTCCCTATACCATCAAATGCCCAGACTTTCGGATAACTATTGATCTGTGAATATATTTCTCTCCATTCTCAACAGTCCATATTAACTTTGTGACTCTAACATTCGGGAGTTTTGGCGCTAGACCACTCCTATTCTCCTGAAGTAGAACTTCATCGAAGTTATTAACGCTTCCCTTCCTAAGTCTGATCTAAAGGGTGAGATAGATCCACACTGAATCCCCAGATCTATGACCTTCATTCATTCACAACTCCGACCTTTGTCTATTTTCAAGGGTTGTGGAATCATAAGTCCCGAAGTCTTGAAGGAGCTAGCTCCTTTCGGACTAGCGCAGGGTTCCTAGGCCCTAGTCACATGGGTCCTTTGGGAAATATTGTGGGCTAAGTGCAAATCCATTTTGCAGTGAATGGGTTAAGGACATGGGCATGAGCCCTTAGTCAGATGGGTGGATAGTCTGAAGGGAATGCCCTTATCCCAAAGAAATTGAACTTGACGTTCCCGCTAAGATAAAATTCAAAGGGTTAGAAGGACTTAGACATTTCAATCAATCCTACCATGACTCTTTTGCGGACTCACATCCCATACTCTCTAGCAGAGACATTGAGATAAATCAAAGACTATATGGGTATAATACTTTACAGAAGAAAAATAATATTTCTAATAATTTTTCAAATATTGTAAGACTTAACCATAAACACATACATTCATCATCGCATCTAATATATATATATATATATACATACATAGAGTATGATAATACTTATCATAAATGGAGAATGTGAAGTGATTGCTAAAAGGGGTGCCTATTGCCTCCCAACCATAGGCACAATCACTCATGATGGATTTACCACTGGCCACCCTTGAGCTAGACCATGATGCTCTGAAAGTGATTCCTTCTTGTTTCTCCACAACAGTCAGGGATGGAGGTTAGTCTCCTCCTCCCACATGAAATTGGTAATTGGTTCTCTATACTCCAAGAAAGGAGGTCTGCACAAGTACTTCCTTATTCACCTGTTAGCCTCATTTATCATCTTGTAACCAAACCCTTCCCATGGCTTCCCTTAGCCAAAAACAAGCCTGCTTCTCAGTTGTTCTCTCTATTCTAGAGTCGAAAACCTACTTCTCTTCTCCTCAATAGATTGTTTTCTCTACTCTACTATCTCACAGATCTGTCTTTGTCCCCAAATTACCTCCTTTATTTCCTTCCTTAGCAAGGTTGTGTGGTTCTGAATCCCAATTCATGGTCAGACATGGACGCCTTATAGATTGGAACCTTTCCCCATCTCCTTATTAACTCTTGAGGATGGCCTTCCAATTACCATCCTGACTAGTAATTCATTTTTGGGTCAGAGGATTGTTGAGAAATTACACCCAATAGGTATTGGTCTGGTGAGGTTCATCTCAACCATTATTGGTTTCCCCTCACCATATCTCTCATAGCATCCATGGTCTATCTTGGAAAACTTCCCCCCCTTTTAGCAATTGTTCAACATATATCAATTTTTTATTAATAACATAAAATTCATATATTGACCCTCTTATACCAGGGTTCATCAAATCAAACATTCACACATATTTAGTTTTCCATAGTCTCTTGGCCAATTATATTTTTATTTAAAAATTGGGGGAAACATGGTTATTACAAAGGAAGCTTGGGCATGTTGGTCATAGTGAAACAAAATGTCACGTCGTAGTGATTGAAGGAAGCCATGGGTGTGAATGGCATAGTCAGGGATGAAACACCGCAAGAAATTGGCTTTTCCTTGGAGACTCTGCAATTGGTGTAAGTTCCTGGGAGGGGGGATTTCATTGATTTCCTAAATTTTAAGGGGGTCTATGATAATTCCCTGATGGGATATGATGAATCCTAACATGATTCTTTCAGTGATGCAAAATACACATTTAAGTGGGTTTAGCCGAATGTTGTATCTTTGGCAGCGTTCAAGGATGATCTGTAGATTCTCTATGTGTTGGGAATGTTTCTTGGACCGAGTTGTGAGGTCATCCAAGTAGGCAAGAATGATGTGAGCGAGATTATGGAAGGCGTATTTCATCATGCATTGGAAAGTCACCACTGCATTGTTTTGTGAATGTGGTTTTTTACTAATCCGTGTGGCATATTTGGATTTGGTTATATCTAGAAAATCCATCCATGAGGGAGAGGACATCATGAATGACACATGCATCAATGACTTGGTCAATGAATGGAGTGGGGATGTTTTCTTTGGGATAAGCTTGGTTTAGGTCACAGAAGTTTGTGCAAACTCGAATGGTTCCCTGTTTTTTATTGACAGGGATAGGATTGCAGACCTAGGGTGTGTATGCGATGGGGTATATGAATACATTTGTACATAGTTTGTAGATCTTGAATTTGATCACCATGTATTTATAAGGGTGAAGGGGGCATTGCTTTTGGCGAATAGGGGAAATGTCGGGCCAACTTTCAATGTTATGTTCAACGATGGTTGGGTATAACCCTAAAAGTTCAGTGTATGACTAGGAAAAAAATCCCGATATTCCTAGAAGAGGGCCCTGTATGCCAAAATTTCCTTTGGAGAGCATGAAACTCCTAGGGTGATTTATTCCACGAAATTGGGTTTGACTGAGATGTCGATATTTATTGTGGGTGAGATATTTTCCATGTTACCTTCTTCAAACACATCAGGTGTGGGTATGGGATTTTTGAACCAGTCTACATGGTCAGAGGGGATGAAATCCTTAGCTTCTATGGTATAGACAGGGGCATATGAGGGTGGCCAAAAGGCGTTGTGAGCCATAAAAAGGGATCGATGATAAAAATCATCCCATGGGTAATTTGGTGTGCATAGAACCTATAGAATGTCTTCATCCAATTGAAAGGTGTGGGAGTACAAGGAGTCTCTAACAGGCGATATTGGGGTGTTTAGATTCATGGGGGTAATAGGTGAGGCGTATATGGATGAAGGTTTGGCATCATTTGAGTCTAGGGTGGATGGACCTATGGGAGAGGAATGAGGACCTTTAGTAGACGTCATGTACCAAATATCCATGTATGAATTGGATGTATTGTGGTATGGGGGGGGATCTCATAAAACGATGTTATAGGAGAGTTTGGGGGGTTTGGGTGGAATTCCTCACATCATGGTGGAATGGAAAGAGGGGTCAAAGGATGGAGGTTGGGCTGTGGAGGGGGTATGCCATGACTACATGGATGGGGATTGTTCACAACCTGGTTCATCGGGGTTTGTACTATAGGTGTAATGGGTGGGATGGAATCCCTCTGGCGTGCTCATCCCTCAATGATGAGTGGGCACCGATATGTGTAATGGTCCATCTGGTAACATAACGTTCAAGTTCATCACATGTGCTCATTTAATGATGTAGAAACATAGTGAATGTAAATAATAGTTGATACATAGGAGATGGGTTGGGAGGACTCAAGTAATGTGGTTTGGCGTACTACTGCTAGGGTGCCCCAAAATTGAGGGAGGTTGAGTAGTGGTGAGTGTAATGGCCATACTAAGAGATAATAGAGAAATTGTGCTTGGTTATCAAACTAGGAGGTTTGGAGGAAAAAGGTTCTAGGGAGGCCGATGGATCTGCTGGTGTGGGTAGTAGCAATGCACTTGTGGGTTTTGGAATGGGATTCTGCAACTCGAGTAAAGCAGGGAAAACATTGGTGGGATGTCCAATGGTGGTGATAAATTTGCATGGGCATGGTACACATGGTATGTAAGGGGGAATATGTTCCTTATTATTCCATGTTCTAGGTGGAGTTGTGGTGTTTCCCCTATGGTGTGTAGTTGAGTTACTAGTGGCGGTATTAGTTCCCCCAAATGTGTGACCAGTTGGATGAGTGGGTGGGTGTGCCACTGGTTGGGGTAATGG
This sequence comes from Picea sitchensis, assembly GCA_010110895.2. NCBI lineage: Eukaryota > Viridiplantae > Streptophyta > Pinopsida > Pinales > Pinaceae > Picea > Picea sitchensis. Next base: position 114,908 of record SNQJ01S0002929.1, on the reverse strand, counting down.
TACCACAGGTTGAGGTTGCAGTGATAAATCTAGTACCATGGTTGGGGATTCTAAATACCATACAGGGATAGTTATGACCATATTAGGTAAGGTGAGGGTAGCAACAACTTGGTACGATATTACTCTTCGGGGAGGATAAAATAAGGGTATTTGGATGATGTCCTATAGGACTTTTTTCCAAACGGGAATATAACCCATGGGTGGTGGGCTCTTTGATCTTCCATCCTGAGTGTAATATATCATATATAAAAAGTATGCAGAACAAAAATAAAATGCTAGAAATGGCAGAATACTAGCAATATAACCAGAACAATCACCACAATAACACTGCAATGATATAAGAATAAAAACAAGAATAACACTTTGATTCTGAGAGAAATTTTCATGGGCCTCTTCGAGGGGGAAACCTCCAGTTGAGAAGAGCTCTATTACAATAATATCCAAGATAGGGTTCTCATACCCTCGAATTCTATTTATACTAAATATGTCTATCAAAAGAAGCATCTAGAGGAATATCCTTCTAGAAGCGAAAACGTCTATTAGGTGTTCTTACATTCGACTTGTTCTATTTTATTGCAAGGCCTTATTAATATTAACCTTTATTACATATGAATATATTGTTCTACCTATGTGTAGGTTAGGACCCTAACATGTCCTCCCCCTTAAAAACATCCTTTTCCTCAAGACTTGAGATATGGAAACTGTTGCAGAATGGTAGTTGGTTCCCAAGTGGCATCTGCTGGAGTTGTATCTTTCGAATGGACTAACACTTCCTTGATAGTTCTCTGATGTAGGTGATGCTCATGCTGGTCCAAAACTTCTTGTGGCTATAGCCAAATGGATCCTTCTTCGGCTAACTCAGGGAGGTTGGTTTGAATTTGGAACTTAGTTCCAATCACCTTCTTTAAGCATGAAACATGAAAAATAGGATGTAGGTTCGAATGAATGGGAAAAGATAACTGATAGGCCACCTGTCCCACATGCTTGAGAATGGTATAAGGACCATAAAATTTGGGCGCTAGCTTCTGACAATGCTCGACCTTGAGGGAATTTTTCTTGTAAGGTTGCAGTCGAAGAAACATCTGATCCCCTTTTGTAAATTGACATTTAGAGTGACCTTGATATGCTTGTTGCTTCATGTGATTTTGTGCAATGACCAAATTCACTTTGAGTGTACGAAGAATATCCTCTCGAACTGTAAGTGTTTGGTCAACCACCTGGACCTTCGAGACACCAGGTAAGTATGAGAGAACTGAAGGTGGATTATGTCCATATACCACATCAAAAGGAGTCATGCATGTAGTTGTATGGTATGAAGTGTTGTACCACCATTCAGCTAGGGGTAACCATTAAGCCCACTGATTTTTCTTTTTCGAGGCTAAACACCTCAAATATGTTTCGAAACACTTGTTGACAACTTCCTTTTGACCATCAGTTTGGGGATGATAAGATGTCCTGAGATGCAATTGGGTGCCTTGTAGCTTGAACAGTTCTTGCCAAAAATTGCTTGTGAAGGTTGGGTCGCAATAAAAAACAATAGAGTGCGGCAGGCCATGAAGCTTGAAGACCTGATCCATGAAAATTTGAGCCACTGTGGATGTTGTAAATGGGTGTTGAAGAGCGCAAAAATGAGCATACTTGGAAATGTGATCAACAACCACCATGATGACTGATTTATTTCCCGATTTGGGTAAGCCTGTAATAAAGTCCATAGAGATATCCCTCCAAATAACAGGTGGAATCAGAAGTGGTTGTAGTGTGCCCGAAGATTTGACTGTTTCTCCCTTGTTGCATTGACACACATCACATTCAATGACAAAATTATGAATTTCCTGTTTCATACCATCCCATAAAAAATAACGTTTGACCCTATCATAGGTTTTTGTGAACCCGGAGTGCCCAGCTGTGGGTGTAGCATGAAGCTCATAAAGTACCGTGGATTTAAGCTTTGATTGTTTACTTAAATACAAACGGCCTTTGTATCGAAGTTCATCATGGAGCCAAGAGTAACCTGGGGAAGATGGAGCATTGGACTGCAATTGTTGGATCAGATGCGAACTTTTGGGATCTTGTAGCCATTCTTGGCAAACGACTTGGAGCCAATCTAGTACAATGAAGGAAAGAGGAAAAAGGGATCCTTCATCTTCATATTTTTGGGAAAGTGCATCATCAAACACATTGTCTTTTCCTTTATTGTAAATGATCTCATAATCATATCCAAAGAGCTTAGTCACCCAGTTTTGTTTCTCTAGGGAGGAAATGTGTTGTTCCAGAAAATACTTGAGGTTTTGATGGTCTATCTTAATTTGGAAGCATTTCCCCAATAGATAAGGGCACCACAGATCAACGACATGCAAAATAACCAACATTTCCTTTTCATAAATTGATTTTCCTAGATTTCTTTCAGATAGTTGCTTGTTGGTAAAGGCCAAAGGCCAACCCTCTTACATAAGGACAACACCAATTCCTTTCCCTGAAGCATCACATTCCAAGACAAAGGTCTTTGTGAAATCAGGAAGGGTCGGGACTGGAGTGGTGCACATGGCCATATTCAAGGTTTGAAAATCTTGAGCAATGGTTGGAGTACAAGTGAAAGAGTTATTTTTTAGGAGAGAAGTGAGAGGTGCTGCAATATTTCCATAATTCTTAACAAACTTGCGATAATAACCTGTCAAGCCTAGAAATCCACGCAAGACTTTGAGATTCTTTGGGTGAGTCCAGTATTGCATAGCTTCAATATTTTTAGGATCCACCTTGATGCCATCCTTTCCAACCATATAACCCAAGTACTCTACTTCTGAGGCGCCAAAATAACATTTAGATTGTTTCAGGAAAAGTTGGTGCTAAGAGAGTAGATGGAGAACTCGATCCACATGAGAAAGATGGTATGTCTAGTTTTTTCTATAGATGAGGATATCATCAAATAAAACTAAGACAAAATGATGTAGAAAAGGACCGAAGACATGATTCATGAGGCTTTGGAAGGTGGAGGGGGCATTACACAAGCCAAAGGGCATGACCAAAAACTCATAGTGGCCCTCATGAATTCTAAAGGCAGTCTTGGGAATGTCTACCTCTTTCATACGTATCTGGTGGTAGCCCAAACGAATATCAAGTTTAGTAAAGAATTGGGTGCCATCCAGGAGGTCATCAATGACAGGAATGGGAAATTTGTCTTTAATGGTAAGTTTGTTGAGGGCACGGAAGTCAGGACACATTCTCCATGAACCTTCTTTCTTTAGGACCATGACCATAAGAGAAGAGTAGGGGCTCATACTAGGGAAGATAGCACCTACATTAAGGAGTTCATGGACCATTTTCTCACTTTCATTTTTTTGGGAAAAGGGGTGACGATACAGACGGATATTGGGAGGAAGGCTTCCGGGTACAAGGGGAATGGAATGATCATGAACACCACAAGAAGGAGGGAGTCTCTGGGGAGTGGAAAATACCACTTGATGTTTAGAAAGGATGGATTGGAGGTCTTGCGGCACCGAGGGTATCTATGTTTCTTGTATGGCATGGAGTTGGGCAATAACACCAAAATGACATTTTTTGAGCAGTTTTTCCATGCGATGGGAACTAATGATCTCAGGTGAACCGACGATGATTATTTGGAACTTATATTGGTGGCCCTCCTGGTCAAATTGCATGGTTAATTCCTTAAAATCCATGAGAATGGGACCCAAATTCCTTAGCCAGTCTGCACCCAACTCAATGTCACAACCGCCCATGTCGATAGAAAACATATGAGATTTCAGGTGGTAGTCACCAATTTGGAGATGCACATTTTCACAATGCCTCCACATTTCATGGAGCCACCATTGTCAATCATGATTTGGAAATTATTGACGACATGGATGTAACAATGAGTTTCTTGGGTAATGCGGCGATGAATAAAAGTATGGGTGTTGCCACTATCAACCAGAATGATGACCTTCTGATGCTTGATGTAACCGATTAAATTGAGGGTTTGGGGAGCAGAGAAGCGGAGAAGTGAGTGACAACATTGAGGGAAATGATGTGTTCTACTTCGGGAGGGTCTGAAAATGAGTTTATGTCAGTGGTTTCAGGTGACTCAGACACAAGGGGAGTTGCAACATCCTCTTTCGAAATATCCTCTGAGATTGCCATAAAAAGCTTTTGTTCCTGACACTTGTGGCCCGAGAAATATTTGTCATCACAATTATAACAAAGGCCTTTGATTTGGTGTTCATCCATTTCAGCCCTGGTCAATTTTTGGATTTTTAGTGGAGCAGAGGGAGTAGTGGGATTTACTGGTTTAGGGCAAGGGATAAAGGAGGGTTTCCGGTTTTGAGAAGATACAACATGTTGTTCTTCTTTATCTCTTTCAGTAGCCTCCACCCAACTCTGAGGCTGAGCCATGATGACATGGGCTTGAATCTCATCCTTGAGGCCACTGATAAAACACTCTCGGAAAAAAGCATCAGACGTGCCCTCTATCCAAAAATCCAGGCATTCAAAGGAAGCTATAAAGTATTCCAATGTTCTTGATTGTTTCAACTTTTTTAAACAACCCAAATGGTTGGTGTTAGTGTCAAAGCATTCATAAAGCTCTACCACAAAGTGTGTCCAAGAAATATACCCTTCACGAGAAGTTTTTCTCCATTGCCAACATTGCCAACGTTCTTGATCTAGATGGAGAACACGATATTGGATATTGGCCAATTCATCTGTAATGACGTATAAAGAGAAATAATGTTCCATTTGGGTTACCCAACCAATGGGGTCCAAACCATCAAATTTGGTCACATCCACCCGTGGAAGGCATAGGTCACGTTGAAAGTGATGGTGATGAAAGTTATGGGAATGAGAGGAATGTTCAACTTTAGTATGTGGAGGTGAGTCAGAGGAAGGGTTATCTGTAGGGATATGCATCTTGGTGTAGAGTGTCGAAAACATAGATTCAAGCTAGGTGGTCAGGTCTTGTTTGATTTCCTCCATTGAGGACTGCATGGTTGTATTGATGGTGGAAACATTGACACTGAGTTGTTTCACTTCTTGTTGGGTCTCGGTGAGACTAGATTGCAAGGTATTGAAGCGAGCTTCCAAGTCTTCGCTATGGGTATGGGCCATGAGAATGAGGGAACCGAAAAGGGGCTGGCGGGGTCAATTGTTTTTTCTTCGAAAAATGATATGTATGAATGTGATAAGGGCAAAGAGATGAATCCAATGGAATAGGTCTCAAATAATGGTGAAAAAATTCTAGACTTACTTTTTTTTTATACCTGCGGAGTTATACTACGGTTTGAAGAATACTGCAGTGATGAAATTCCCAAATGCTTAACTAAGAATAAATGTGTAGTTACTTGGCAACCCGAACATAGTTGCACGATAATAGATCTTATTTGTTTTAATTTGTTTATGTTTTTGTCCCCAAGGGTTAGGTATTCAAGGGTTCTACAGATAAGGGTTTTACTTGTGCTATAGCTTTCTGATATACGTGCGGGGTCCAACAGTAGTACTCAACCCAATATCTCAGGGCACTAACTAAGGAGGATAGACTGTACCCCTATTCGTACTACCCAACTACCCAGGTACTAGAGAGTATCTTCTCGAGTGTTGTTCTTGGTGGCACTATAGAAGTTAGGCAGCCAATCCATTTATTTAAAGAGGGCTTCAGGAAATCTAGGCTGATCTATACACAGGTGTTGTCTTATGTGCTACCACTCGAAGGGGTACCAACAAGGGTTACAGGGGTGGCAAATAGATGTACGCTTAAGGACCAATTATATTTCCTACGTGTATGAATCCATCAACTGTGGGTTTATGCGCGTAATGACAGATCTATGTGGCTTAAAGACGTTGGAATACGTCTCTACCCTGAAAAAAATTTACACATAATTTCTGCCAAGGAAAGTGCTTTGATACCACTTGTAATATACCAGATATAAAAAGTATGCGGAACTGAAATAAAATGCTAGAAATGGCAGAATAACAATTATATAACCAGAACAATCACCACAGTAGCACTGAAATGATATAAGAATAACAATAGAAATAACACTTTGATTCTGAGAGAAATTTTCATGGGCCTCTTCGAGGGGGAAACCTCCAATCGAGCAGAACTCTATTATAATAAAATCCAAGCTAGGGTTTTCATACCCTCGACTCCTATTTATACTAAATATGTCTATCAAAAGAAGCATCTAAAGGAAGATCCTTCTAGAAATAGAAGATTCTATTAGGTCTTCTTACATTCGACTTATTCTATTTTATTGCAAGGCCTTATTAATATTGACCTTTATTACATCCGAATATATTGTGCTACCTATGTGCGGGTTAGGACCCTAAAAATGAGGAGTCTGTACGAGGAGTACATTGGGAAGTATCAAGGTTGGAAGGGAAGGAGTAGATGTAGAGTCTGATGAACTCTTGATGGACAGGGGATCGGGGGTCTCTACTCCATTGGTCGTGATGAAGAAAACATTGGATTTGGTGGGGTTGGGATGAGGGAAACATTGGTATGTACCGATCAAGGATGGATCCTGAAATATCTCTGGGGCCACATCGACCATGGGTAATAGGTTGGAAGTGGAACAGATGAGGGGAAGGGTATTATCAATATGGCTAGATTGGTTAGATTCATGATGGTTTAAATGGTTTATGGTGAAAATTTTCCCATTATGTGGGAATACCATGGTCTAGAAGATTGATGAAGCTACTCCCTGCATGGAATAGATGTAGCTCTGTCCAAAAAGGATATTGTAATCCAACTGGGCGTTAATGAACTCTATTTCGATGAGGATCGCCTTTCCCCCTAATTCCACTAGAACGTTTTGGTACAAGTCCTCTGGTTGGGATGGTTTTCCATCATAAGCTCAAAGGGTGATACATGAGGGGATTAACTCGAGTGAATTGAGTTTCTTCCATAGTGTTTTGGACATGATGCAAGTAGATGCTCCTTCGTTAATGATGTAGTGATGGACGGTGATATTTTGTATTTTGACAGGAATATGGAATGTGAATAAGAATGGGAGTTAGGGGTATACTTTTCCTAATTCAAATGTGATTAGACAAGTGTGAGTGGGATCTACTACCCCCAATTATGAGAGTAATGCCTTTCGTTGGGAAGGGAATGTTTGAAGGACTTCCATGATTGACATGGAAATGGGTGCTTGTGTGAGATCGCCAATAAGATTGTAGCTATGGGTGGCCCGGGCATGGGGATTATGTACATTCTTGTGCAATGGCGCATGAGGCATGCAGGCGATGGATTCAATGTTAGGATGGGGGATCATAAAAGGTTGTCTAGTTGGTGGCTAGGGAGCTTTCGAGGTGGTGGGTAAAGGATCAAGAGGTGTATCATATTGGTGACTGCAAGTTTGCAAGAGGATTTCCTGTTCATTCGTGAGGACAGTACTCTGGTTGGTGGTGTTACCTAAGTGATATTGGTCAGGTTGAGGGAACTTCCCCTGTGGGTGTGGGCGTTGGGTCAATTCGATTTGAGTGTTAATGAATCCTTGGTGTGGGATAGGGTTTTTTAATACCATCAATGGTGGTGGTGGTATATAATTAGGAAGTCCCTGTGGTGGCTCTTGGGGGTTGGGTGCCTGCAGGGGATTCATGGCATATTTCATACATTTGTGGTCAACGATTTGGGGGAAATGGTGAGTGTAATGACCATATTCTCTACATAATGTGCAAGGGTAGTTGGTTTGAATATTATTATTTCACCCTTGGCATGGTTCTCCATTTTTATTGTCCCCTTGAGGGTTGGAGTTGGGTTGGCGTTGGTTTTCCCCATCTTGGGAATTTTGTTATGGAGGTCTCCCACCTTGTCCTTGGTTCCTATTCTTTCCCTTCTTCTGGTTATTACTAGGTTGATGAGGTGGGTTGTCCGTATTCAACTGTTCAAAGGCTTGAACCTGTTGGAGAGGGGAAGTTTGGATGAAGTTGACCCCTTCCTGGTGTTGTCCATGTTGGGGTACAATAGGTTGGGGAGGAACCAGAAAAGGATAATATGGATTACCTTGTGGGGTCCATATGGGTTGTAAGAAGTGGATTTGGCTCCATTATTACTAGGTGGATATGAATTTTTTGGATGGGGAACCAGATGCAGGACATGTATTTGTTTGGTAAGGGACATGGGTAGATGTGTACCCATGGTAGGAATAGGAGGCGCCATGAATGGTGGAGGGGCGGTGGGGGAGGGTAATATGGAGTTTTCCCATATGGTAAAAAGTATGGATTGGTCCCATATGTAGGTATCGGCTACGCATGTGGTTGAATATGAGCCATGGAGCCAATCAACCCATCAACGATGTGTGATGTTCCAGGTTTTTCTTGACCAAAGGGAAAAGGACGAGGAGCATCTAGAAGAACAATGTATAGGTACCCTAATTGGGAATAGATGGGATCAAACTATTGTGCCTTAGTGATGGCTTCATCTTTAGTTTGAGGGAGGGTTATAGCCACATCTTTGGAAAGGGTAGGAATGAGTGATCAGAGGAACCAATCTAGCCTTTGTTGTGGGGAGGTATCCACCTTGCATATGCATCGACGTCTCCACCACTCATGAATATGGTCAGAGATATGAACAATGGTGGTTTGTTTTCATTCTGAAAGAATATCCAAACCAATGTCATGACGAATAGGGAGTTAAAAAAATGATAGGAATTCTTTGGCTAAAGACTTGAAGGTTGCATGGGAACTAGACTTCTCACCTACATACCATTCGGCCACAGTTCCAATAAGGGTTCTCTGAAATAACCGTAGATGATTGGAATCTTCCATTATGCTATTGGAAGAACACCACGAGTGAAAGGACATGACATGGTTGGTTGGATCCTCTCCATATTTTCCTTCAAACTTAGGAATGTTGGAAGGTAGCTTTGTGGGCATATTCGACCAAGTGGGGTTGTGTAATATGGGATCATTTGTCAGTTTGGTTAGATCTAGGATGTTGAGTGAAGCCAAGTAGGGCTTGATGGGGGTGGTTCTTTCCATGGTATGAGAGGAAGTGGTTCCTTTGGAGCTTATACTTTGTGAAAAAATTTGAGCTCCACATACTTGTGGTGGAGGGCTTGTTTGTGATTTAATTTGGATATTGGTTCCAATAAAATTGGCCCCTAGCAATCCTGAGCCTAGAACCATATCATTAACTAGTGTATGTGGTGGTATTGTTGATGTCTCAACAAAATTAGGAAAACCACCCAAAATTGGGGGTAAGTTTCTCAAGTGACTATAATGGCGGGGATATTGTGGTTCCCATATGATTCTAGCCTAGAGGGGAGTGTGTGTAAATGGTGGTGAAGAATTATATGGAAAATTTATTTCAATTTAATTTAAACAATGTATTCATAAACTGTATGTAATCAAGTGGTGAGAATCATACATCAAAACAATGTGAAAGGTAGTTTTGGATTTTTGTAACTCCGCGTGGGGTATAAAAATTAAACAAAAAGTGCATGTGTCTTATCCGATGTAACATCCTTCCTCTCCAATAACACTAGACCTTAAAAAAATCACTTGACAGTGTGGATAGAACCCACTTGAGGAGATGCTAGTGAAGGGATGAACACTCAGTTATAATGAGGTGTGAAGGGGGCATATCCTGGAAGTACTGGAGATATTTCCAAATAGCCCTTCAAAATATGACTGAGATGTGATTGCATCCCACAACTGCCACCTTGAGTAGATAAATCCTAGATTGGGATACTAGGATGCCTCCATCAAGCATGACATTTAGATTTTCAGACTCAAAAATTTGTCACGAGATAGATGACTTCCGAGGGATAAATCCTATATTTGGATACTAGGCTACCTCCATCAAGAACATAATTTATATTTTGATCCTCATAAATCGAGCACATGATGGATGCTTTCCAATATTTGGGTGACCCAAGGAGGTATGCATAGAACAAATGGACCTCAGCCTTCAACTCTTCATGGGTATATCCTTGCCTTATGGTATAGGAATGCTTCAGTGGGATGATTTTGGCACCCTAATTCAAAACTTTCTAAGTTTCAAGTGAGAAATGATGATGGGGAGTTATTTGGATTCCTATCCCCAAAATCATAGCTTGGACTACCAAATTCTTTTGTGTTCCTCCTGTGGAGGTTACAAAATGGGTTAATTATGGATGTTTTTAGAATGTGAGAGTAGCCTATGAAGTTGGGGTCATGGACCAACTTCCTTTTTATGATGGTATGCCAAAATTTCCTTTACTAAAAGAATCCCAACAAAGAGTTTCAAGTATCTAGCAAAATATTTTTTGAGTGAGTGAGAGTGTGTGCAAGGAGTGGTGATGGTGAAAAAGTTTTTTAATAAGTTAGATTCAATATTTTAACATGGTGGACATTGTGTGGTCCTTTACTTGTCATGTTTAAATAAATTGATAAAAAATTTCAAATGACCCTTGCAAACGAAAGAATCTTAAGCTAAAATGGTGGATATGAAAATTCTTACTTTGACTAGTTTATCTCCCTATGATGTTTTTTAATCTAAGAAAGCTTGAAAACTATCCCTAGATTATGAACATATGGGAATTTATGGGCTCTTAAAATGCTTTAAACTTCCTAAGTGAGTTACTCTAGAAATTTGAAACTATCCTAAGAGTGTGCACATGTGGGCATGTGTGGGCCCTTACAAGTCTTAGATTTAAGTTTCAAAATAAGCTAAGAGGTATTGGACTCTCGTAGAGATTGGTTGATTTTATTTAAGGGATATGAAGACTTGTTTAGCCAATATCTTTTATGATTTCCAAGATAACATTAGGGTGCGAGGAAAGAGCATACTCCAAGATTACTTAAATAAGTTTCTAGTCCCGGATTAATGTTACGACTTTGTAAAAGAAAAGAAGATACTGGAATTCACATGCTAAGCTTTAGGTCATCCATGTGGCAAGTAAGAAAGTAAAATATGCAAAGGTTATTTTTATCCTCCCTAAATTTTTATATGTGGTTTTAATCTATGTATGCAAGACTGGATCTCCAAGCCTGCTATTAATGGCTTTAACAACAATGCATAAATCAAATCTAAACTATTTGGTGGAAGTGAACTACTCAAGCCTTACAATTTAGAGAAAATAAGACCAGTGCATGGCTAAACCAGAAACAGTCACACACAAAGCGCAGATGTGCATGGACCATGTGATTTTTTCCCCTAAACCTGCACGCACGCAGAGAAGTTGGCAGGACAAAAATTTTGTACAAGTTCACTCAATGTGGGATGAAATCCTACTCTTTGAAGGTGATAATATGTTGGTTTTAACCCCTGAAAATATAAATGAGTAAGAAAGAAAACTTTAATAGCCTAATTGGGGAGGATTTTGATCCATATCCCAAGTATGGCCGCCAATATGTTGGGTTCTTTTTGTCACTTGGGTGAGAAAAAGGAGGTCCCTTAACTATCCAGTTAGAATGGAAAGAAAACACATCAGTTTGTTAGTGGATTAGTGGTTCAACTAAGTAGAAAACAAGAAATTAACAACAAAGAAATAAAACTAAACTAAGCATGTAACAACTAAAATTGATGCAAGAAAGAGACACAAGAAATAACTACCAAATGAGACCAATCTTCAAATTGATAACACCTTAGAGAAATATGGGAACTTATGAGTCCCCTCTTCCTCCTTAGGAAGGCTCTTGAGTCTCCAAATACAAATATTTATCTCTTCTAACAATGGCTTAAAATGAAAATACAATGGTGAAGAATTGATAGTTGGACTTCTCAAGAGGAGAGAGGTGAAACACTTGCTATGAATCCTCAAAGAGTTCTATGAGAAATATGGCTTCTCAAAGACAAATTGAATAGCATAACAATACTCAAATTGCTTCTTCTTCTTTTCATACAATGGCCCTCTATTTATAAGAGGATGGAAAGCTTTTACCAAACTAGTTTCAAATGTGAACGGGAGGCCTTTGGAGGTACCTCCCATCCCTTTTAATGATCCCAAGGTGGAATTTGGGGGAGATTTTGGGTATGGGGGAGATCCAATCCATCCCATAAGTGGTTGAGGCCCGAAAAAAATCATGAATGTGTCGTTTCCACATCCCTATGGGTTTTTCGACTGTCAGTTGCGTGGGCCGCACACTGTGCATATTGTATGTTGTGTTATCCCATGTAGATATGCACATCTTGAATGTGTTGAATATGCGTGAAACTTTAGAACCAATTTTGTATAGTGTTTTTCTTATCTTTCCAAACTGAGTGTAATCCTTCAATAATTATTGATAGTATGTTGTGCTTGTGTTGATTGTTTCTTCATCCATTGTCTATGTTTGTGGTGAGAAATTTTTCGGTAATAACTATCTAGTTGGGTTGTTTTGGTGATACAATTCATTGGGTTCTTTTTGTGACTTGGGTGAGAAAAAATAGGTCCCTTAAATATCTAGTTAGGCTAGCAAGACAACATAACATTTTGTTAGTTGATTAGTCGTTCAACTAAGTGAAAAACAAGAAATGAACAACAAAGAAATAAAACTAAACGAAGCATGTAACAACTAAAATTTATGCAAGAAAGATACACAAGGAATAGCTACCAAATGAGACTGATCTTTGAATCAATAACACCTTGGAGAAATATGGTAACTCATGATTTCCCTCTTCCTCCTTAGGAAGGCTTGTGAGTCCCCAAATACAAAGCTTTCTCTCTTCTAACAATGGATGAAAATGAAAATACAATGGTTAAGAATTGATAGTTGGACTTCTCAAGAGGATGGAGGTGAAACAATTGCTATTAATGCTCAAAGAGTTCTAGGAGATATATGGCTTCTCAAAGACAAATTGAACAACATAACAATAATCAAATTGCTTCTTCTTCTTTGATTACAATGGACCTCTATTTATAGGAGGATGGCAAGATTTTTCCAAACTAGTATCAAATGTGAATGGGGGGCATTTGGAGGTACCTCCAATCCATTTTAGTGATCCCAAGATATAATTTTGGGGAAAGTTTGGGTATGGTGGAGATCCACTCCATCCCATAAGTGGTTGATGCCCAACCAAAATCACCGATGCATAGTTTCCGCATCCGTGCAGGTTTTATGATTGTCAGTCATGTGGGTCGTGCACTGTGCACATTGTATGTTGTGTTAGCCCATGCGGATGTGAACATGTTGACGGTGTTGAATACACATGGAACTTCAAAACCACTTTTGTATAGTTTTGTGCTTATATTTCCAAACAAAGTGTAATCCTTCCATAATTATTGGTAGTATTTGGTGCTTGTTTTGATTGTTTCTTTGTCCATTTTTTATGTTTATGGTGAGAAATTTTACGGTAATAAAAAACATGAAGGTTTAGAAGTAAAATATGCAGTGGGTGGGGTTATAGGTCTACATTTCTGATTTTTATTAGACAATATCTTTTTAGGATTTTCTACTGGCAATATTTTCTTAGGATCTAGATGTGCTCTAGTGTTTTTCTTTCCTGATACCAAGATTGAAAAAGTGTGGAATTTCTAGGTGAAGGATTTTACCTTCCTATCTCTTTGTTCAACAACAAGGAGTATGATTTACTATCTCTCTTCCTAGGGAAAAATAAATTTATTTAAATTCTCTCCCCAGCAACGACACCAAAAAATGTTGTATTCCTTGAGATATTTCCTCAGTAGGGAAACAATGCCAAGGACATTTTAAATTTTTAGGTGGTTTGGTTCTAAAATATGTTCAAAGAACAAAGAATATGATAATGGATTTTATTGTGATATTTTATGATAATTCTATTGCATTAATAGTCAAACCATAAAGGGCTTATATCTTAATGCTTTAGCACAAATTTAAATTATCGTTGGAAAATAGTGGAAAACAAAATCAAATATAAAAATGATGTATCTAAAGATAAATATCAAAATTTTCTCTGATAGAAGAAAACACAGAAACATATAAATGAGCTTTATTTGATCATGTGAGATTACATTTCAAAACACAAAAAAATTATAATATTAAAGAAACAGGTCATGATTTTAACTTACAGTTGAAACCATTAAATCTGTAACCCCAACCAATGCTTGATGTAGACAATAGTGGTTGTACTAAATTGTCTTGATTACTAGCTCATGAACATTTGAAAGAAAGGAAGAAAATTGTGCATAACAAATTACTGAGAAGAATCACATATGTCAAAGATCAAAACCAAAAATCCTTTACTGCTTGCAAAACTGATTTTTATTAAAACTTCAAAAGGTCTCTAGTTCAAAAATCCATCTCTGATTACATCGTGTTTTCCTTCTTTTATACGAAAAGGTATACAACCAAAATTGGTTGGAAAATCTATCTTTCAACCTTCAATTTACATCGATACAATCAACCATTACAAAATAAGATGATATTCATTTGAGAATATAATGATTCCTTGAATTTTAGTTGACTTTGTTGAACCTATTGGAACCAACTATTCATTGATAAGTTGAAGAAGTAGTTGTCACGTCTCATTTGATGGGTAATGAAATTAATTCATTTTCATGAATGAAATATCCAAATATGTATACTTTTCATATGTGGGAGTAATAGCAAACAACTCTTTCACTTGACATAAAATGTAAAAATCATCAACCAACATGTCCATAATAGTTTTCCCACTTAACACATATGATATTTTCTTAAACATCTTATCATCTCCTCTGACCTTGAAAATATGTTTCCTGTATGATTCAAAAGAAAGAAGTTTACCCTTTTCACTGCAGATAGTTAGTAAACCCATATTTACCATTTTGTCAAATATATTATTGAAGGTATCTACATTCTTTATCAACATTGTGCATTTATTTTGAGTTTGTTGAATGAGATTCCTTTTGGTAAAGATCATTTCAATCTCCAAAATTGTCTGGGTTCTATTATTAATTCCTTTTTCTATCAGTGCATCTATGGAATAAGTATTTAGGAGCTTAATCATTCGACCATCTATACGAGGAATGTTCCCCAAATCTAGAAAATCTTGTTGTACAACTTTTTCAGCTTCATCTATTAATGTCTTTTCCTCATATGCAACCTTGAAGCATTCCCGTATTTTACCTATTTTTGTTATAATCTGATCCCAAATCAAATGTCTAGCTCCATTTAGATAAGCTTTACCAGTCTTTTTTTTCTTCAATTTTTCAATCTCGGCTACTAAATTGGATTTTATTCTCTAATATTCACTAATAACTTTATCTTTGTCTTTGGCTTGATCTTGTAAAGTCTCAATTGTTTTCTTTAGTTCTTCAATCTCAACTCCTTTTTGGTTAATGGATGATAAGGATTTGGATAGTTTAGCTAAAACATTCATTGGCTGAGATGGTGAGTTTCCTCTCTTTAAGAGTTCAATTTGTCTTTCACAATTTTCCAATTGGTCTTACATTTGGGCCATTTTCTTGACCAATGGGTCTTTTTCCTATTGCATAACTTGTAACTCATGTGTTTGCACATGATCTACACCAAGGATTTTGATTTTTTTCTTTAATACTTGAATTTATTTTCCTTAGTGGAAATTAAAGCTTGTAGAGATGTTTCATCCTTTGGATCTTCCCCTAGGTCTATCACCCATTGTTCTAGCTCTTTAATCTTGTTGGTTTTTTGTTTTTTTTTCATTTGCTAGTTTTTCATACTTCAACTGACTGGTAATATTATCCTTCATGACTTGAAATTTCTTCATTCTTAAAGTAGTTTTTATGATCTCTTTGTTAAAAATTTCCCTTGTCTTTCTATGCAAGTCCATTTTATCAATGGGATGTAGGG
Organism: Picea sitchensis; assembly: GCA_010110895.2. NCBI lineage: Eukaryota > Viridiplantae > Streptophyta > Pinopsida > Pinales > Pinaceae > Picea > Picea sitchensis. Next base: position 99,227 of record SNQJ01S0002929.1, on the reverse strand, counting down.
AATTCAGATAAAAAGTGATGTTGGTCCTTTTATTTTACCTGGTCTCCAACACTACTATATTTAATTTCTCATTTTCAAAATCCATAGCAGAAATCATTCTGGTATGTGAAGTTTCAGGGTCATACATTTGGTAAAAAGCATCTTGTTGATTTCTACCCCTTTCTCTTTAATCTCCATAAACCTCTTGAAAGGTTCACTATAAATTTTCATGGACTGAACATCAGACTAACTAGATAAGTGTTCTTTGAGTGTTGACACCAATTCAATGATCATTGGTTTCCATGTTTTGTAAGACTCTGCTTCAAGTTGTAGGTCTGGATCTTCTTCTTTTGTTAATCCTCCTATTTTTAGTTTCTTGGCAACACTAGACTCTGAATCTGTCATTGATTGTGTTGACCCTAACATCTTCCTTCTACATGTCTTTTGAAAATGTAAATGGGATGGTGTAACTGGAATGAAAGTCTATTGTGATATTGGTTTATCTTATTGTATTTGAACTTAATGTTGTTGTTCCTAAAATATCCTCTGCACATTCTCCCAACTTTCAATATTTGCAAGCTTCTCAATATATGGCTTTGATTGACGTCGATAGGGAAGTAAACCATATTTCTTCCTTCTAGTTGTGATTACACCATGAGGATAATAATTCCAATCTTTTGTAATCTCAATGCTCATTTCCTTTAAATGTTCCTCTACTTCCTGCAATGCTGACTTATCTTTGACAATAAAAGGGCCTACTTGTTTCTTTAATTTGAAAGAAGTTTTCTTCTTTATAGCCAAGAAATTAACATGATAAGAATTTAAACGTTGTCTAATAAATTCCAATGAGAAGACTCTCAAGGTAAGGAACTTAGGAAGTAGGTACGGTTGTAATTCAGATCCATATATCTTGATCATAGTATGATTTCCAGATAAAAACTAGTCACATGTTCTCTTATCTTGTCTTAATTGCAACATTCTATGAATATATAGGAAAATTCTAGGAGGGTATTGGCAATAGATGATTTCATAGGATTGAGACATGAACAAATTTACAAAGTCATAAAACTAAGGACCCTGTACTTTATTCCTAATGATTGAAGTTCGGTGAATGATTGATTTTGGGTTACCCATTCCATCCTCTATCTACAACTGTAGGTGTTGAAATCATAAATATTGAGAATACGGGAATAAGTGAACCAAATATGACAAATATCTAAAATAGTGAGTATTCTAAAATTACATCAGTTGAATATGTATGTTATTGGCTAGGAATATAACATAATAAAACTTGGTTAATGGATTAAAGGTAGTAGGAAAAAGTGAATCCATAATACCAAAAATATAAGAATCAATGGTTTCATCACTATCGTACCCTAGGATGGAGGCTATCATGGAAATTATATGTCTGGATATATAAGGAAAAATATCACTCTAAATGTTGGTGTCATTTGATGGTGGACTCAAATATCTACATAAATATGCCTATAGCAAGGTAATCCTATCTTGAGAATTCAGAGTTAAATATTGACTGTTAAGCTTGGTTATGTTTAACTCTTCAACATCTAAGTCTGCAGATAATTTCATCATCTTGAGGATTGACTATGAATCAATAGTACAAATAAAAAAACCATTTTTACTAACAATAGTTCTTTTACTCAAGCTATAGGAAGCAACGCACCAGAAAACAAATTTGGGAAAATTATAAACTTGGGGAATGACAAATTTGGCTAGGTTGGACTATGAAAATGGTAATGATAAATGGAATTTCTAAATTTCTATAAATAAGTTGTGTAAATTTCTAGAAGGTCAAAGGAAATCCTTGGTTCGAAGGTATCTCGAGGATACCTTCGATAAGATAATTCCATCATGTCGAGGATTGAATATGAATCAATAGTACAAAGCACAAAACCATCTTTACTAACAATAGTTCTTTTACTCGAGCTATAGGAAGCAACACACCAGGAAACAAATTCAGGAAAATTATAAACTTGGGGAACGAAAAATTTGGCTAGGTTGGACTCTGAAAATGGTAATGATCAATGAAATTGCTAAATTTCTATAAACAAGTTGTGTAAATTTCTAGAAGTTCAAATGAAATCCTCGGGTCGAAGGTATCTCAATAACTGTCGAGAAATCCTTTCACTTCTTCCCTAATTAGGGCTTTATTCTTGCTTGCCTGGATGGTTTGTTTAGAATCCATACTAAAATAGGATAAAAATGAGATAAGGATTCAAAGAAATTACTAGTCAAATTTGGTAGATGGTGAAAGATATGACTAGAAAACCTTCGTTAGTAAAAAATGGAGTCGGGAGCGCTCAAATCTTAAACCTTTGACAATAGAATAACTACGAATCAAAAAAATATTACCTTTATCATTTTACCTTAGATACATGGCAACTTTCCATTCATTTTCATGTTTGACCGAGCAGACTTGAGATGGCCCCAAGGAAAAATGTGATAGAATATGCATCTGATGCATGGCATGTATGAATTTAGCCTATAAAGTTTTTGCATCTTTTCCCTCCCATTAAAATTCGATCAGTTTAAAAAGTGAAATGAATTATGATCATCGATTTGAGACTACCCAATTCGATCCTGCAAAGAAAACAAACTTTATTAATAACTAATATTATAAATTTAAAAATATAAAAATACAATATATAACTGTATAATTAATTCTAATTAATATATAATTTTCAAGATATAAAATTGTATTTACAATTATAATAATATAATAACTAATATATGTACAAAATTCATATAATATACTATAGTTTATTTAATATATGACTATATTACCTATTCAAACATAAAATAAAGCCTAAATAAAAATTAACACTAATCTAATGACAATTAAATACTAAAGTTATGCTAACTAGAATAAAGTAAAATTTAAACACAATAAATAATCATAAAAAATTAAACCTAAAACTACTAAGAATTCAAAAATATTCAAAAATATACATAATAAACTTTTGATATTTTTCTAGAATTCAACCTATGTTACAACAACAAAGATGTGACATGTGCTCTAGTCTCTTCTTTTCATTCATACACAGTTTCCAACTCTTTTACAAACTCATGCAACAACTTGGACAAAACTAAACATGGAACTCTCTCTCTCTCTCTCTCTCTCTCTCTCTCTCTCTCTCTCTCTCATCTCCTCAACTCCACTCTCTTGAGTGAACAAAAGTCCCACACACTGTAAGTGTCTACATGCATCCCCCATATCTTACCTGGAGCATTGAAATCCCAACTAACTTGCCATATCGTCCATACCCTTTCCCATGATCATTTGGGTTGTTATAAAAATCAATTACAAAGTTTCATGAAGATACACTTAGATTTGGTCTACATATGGTCTCTTCTTGAATCTTTGCACACATTAAAAAAATAGTTTGGCATGCACGATATTCCTTTGTCTGGCACTGATGTTGATCTTTCTTGGCACCACCTAGTGTATCTTCATGGGCATGCAAACAATGTTGATTTGCATGCAACTCATTCAAAACCTTGGGTGCCAATAGGGCTCCAACACTATTAGTTGGCTCGTCCTTTAGCCAATGTTTTTTTTACAACTTGACAGAGGAGGTCTATGAAACTATTTTCATGAGTTCCTGGATGAATTGTTGAAAGTGATTGTCAAACTCGTCAAAATTTTGTTACAGTTGTTGTGTCATCTAGAAAATCTCCTCTGCATCAATTATTGTAACCTTTGAGGATTGAAGGTTGATCTTATCCATTTTTTTTAGCATTGGGGATGTTGCTGAGTGTAATACATCTAGGCTCTATCACCCAAGTCTAGAGTGATGCCAAAAATTGTTTGCTTTTCAATGCGGACTATTGTAATTTCTTGCACTTTGTTGGAAATCATTATCATTGTGTCTCGTCGTTCAACTGGGGGTAAGGATGAAAGTTATTTTTTCTATCAGATGACCTTGGCTTCCATGGTTCAGATATGCTCATACATGGAATGTAATTCAAGTGCATTATGTTGGTGAGTTTAGAGTGTGAAATTGTACTCGACTAGTCCCACAAAGTCGGTTATGCAGGCTTGCTCCTTTTTCAATGCTTCTGTTGTTCCTGAGATTGCACTTAAGGATTAGAAGTGTAATGTCAAGGCATCATAAATATAAAGGTTTATTTTAATAAGTTATTTTTCTTGCGATAATTATATAAGATTCAATTCCTCAAATGAAAATAAAACAGAATAGTACAGAGGTCGTAATTTTTCGTTCGAGTCGATTTATGAAATCAGGTAAGGTGAGAGAAACTTACAAAATTGTTAAAAAAAACAAGGCATCAATGCAGAGATCAATCTTATCCTGTTCACAATAGAATAAAATAAAGCATGCACTCTTGAAAGGATATAAGATTTAGTTATCCAAGTAGTTTACAGGTCTTGTATTTACTGACAACAAATACAAAGGAAAAAATGCTTGCTTAACGAACAACCAGTTTGGTGTGATTATAGTAGTTGTGTTACTAAATTGTAAACACTCACTTATCAAAGATACATTTAAAGAAACAAGAAATATGGATTACAAAGGGGAAACATAACTCAGACTGCACAAAGATTGGAATCTTTGTCTGTGTTTGTATTAATTCTCACAAAGGAGATTTTCTCTTAATTACATTCGGCAAGAAGAAGCCCTTATTCAATATTTGAAACATGTATTTATACAAAAGGTTCTCAACCCTAAGTAGTTGGAATTCTCCTTATTTCCAAAATAGTAAAATTAAAAAATGTAAAATCTGAAACGCTTCACTTGCATCTCCCTTGTCTCTTCTCTATGTTGGCGGAAACATTTTTCCTTCTCGTTCTCCATCTCATAATCAACTAGTCTTCTAATCATGATCTGTACAAATGATGTGTACAGGCTATCTCATTGGTTTCTAGAGGTGATGCGTTTTCCTGGCTCAATACATTTAACACATTTGCTCACAAATTGCACTACTAGCCTGGAGGGATCTGTTGTATCATTTTCCACAAAGGTATACAAATTATTTTCTATATGAGGCAGTTTATCTTCCATCCTGCTAGCTTCTAGAGATAAATATTGTAGTCTTAAGCTAGGGTTAACTATCCATTTATTTATCAGAGTAAGATCAACATGTTTCAATTGTAAAATTTTGGCCCGGGCTTCCTCCATACTTTCCTTGAAATCATTTTTTTTTCTCACATCAATCTGTCCCAGGTCTCCAGAGATATTATCTCTTCCCACGTACAATGATTCTTTGTCAAGAGCGTAGAAAGATTCTTCACAAGCCTTTTTCACCTACGTGGCCAATCTTTTACTTTCAACTATATTATCCTCCCAGGTATTAAGTATTATATATCCTCAGTTTTGTTCTGAGCCAGATAATCTGGTGACCCTGGTAACCTCCTCCTTTGTTGTTGACAGGATAACCTTCTGGAATGTAACTCTAGCTACAGTGGCCTCCTTCTCTTTTATGCAAATATTTTCTAAAGAGTGTTCTGCCAATCAATAATAATCTTGAACTCCTTCTATTTTAGTCAAGAGGCATCGCTGAGTTGATTCCAGCTTCTCGTGAATCTCTAAATATTGGGCTTCGAAAGCTAATATATCCACTGCTACTTTTTCGGTTAAGCTTATTTTCACCTACAACTGTCTGACCAATTCCCTGCTTGCCTGTGACTCTTTTTGTATCTCATCAAGGTTGATCCTGAGCTGTTGAATTTCCTGCCTTTCATGGGCTTTAGTCTGCTCAAATAATTTAGTCATCTCGCTCCTAAATTCCTTCTCTACAATATTTATTTTTTCATGCAACTTCCTCACTAACAAATCCTTTTGCATCAACTTCTCCTTCAGGTTTCCCACTGAAAACTCGTTTGTTGTTGCAAAATCTCCCAACAAGCCTGCAACATCTGTAGCAAAGTCTTCTTCTTCTAGGGACTGCCCATCCAATATCACGATGTGCTTTTTGATAGTCGCACCATCCCTTTGATGCATTTCTCTTCTTACTACCACCCTTCTCTTCTTACTGAACAAGAATTCTAAAGGAGGCGTCTCTTCTGCCAAAATAGGTATAAGATCTTTTATGAATACAACTTCTGCACTCGGGTTCCCCCTACTCAACTGTAAGGGTGTGATGGATTGGATAGAATTGCCTATCTCGGTGAATGGTTTCTTACCAACTATGTCAGTAGATAATTTTCCCGTTGTGGATAGTGTCTTATATTCTCCCCTTTTTATCAAGGTCTCAGTCTGAGTTTCAGCGTGATCACATGGTGGATCTGCCAATGTAGTATCTTCCTTCTGAGTCAAGACCTCAATTTCTTCAAACTTTCTTGAGCATCCTGTTTACTAGAGCTCCATGTTTCCAAGATCTGGGTCTCAACTTGTTGTATAGATGGAGGTATTAGGGTGTCTCCCTGAAATACTTTGGGAAGGACATTTCTTCGATGCTTATGGAAGTTATAAAACTCAGCCAATTTATCTGAAGCCAGAGCTTGAACTCAACTGAAGACCTCCTCATATGACCTTTCTCTTCGGAATACTTCGTCCTAAGGAGAATCTTCATGTTCATATCTTTTCAAATGGCAGAGGGTCGTGTGATTACCTACAATCTTCAGAGGATCGTGCTTATTGAATTCGATATTGACCAGCTTGATTTCTTCCAAGGCCGTGGCCTCTACTTTCGAATGGTCAAAATCCAACAAAGAAAACGTACCAATCTGCAGGGGGAAGGTGGGCCATACCTTTTTCTATACTGATTCCATACCTTTTTCTATACTGCTTTCAGCTCCTTACTAATTCCCCCATTCACAGTTTGATGTGCTACTTCGTGGCACACCAATCGATATGGTAAAAATTCAGGCAGAGCATGTGGAGGGATTGAACAATCGAAAACCCTAATATAGGAGAAATTCTCTTCAATGTACCAGTCAGCTATCTTGCCTAGATTAGCCACTATTTTGTCAGAAATCCTGGGAGGTGGGAAACCATATATAACGGTATGCATCAATACCACCACCCAATTTCATATTTCATAGAAGAAATATTTTTCTTTATCCTCCGAGAGTTTCAAATGATAAACATGTATGGGCTCAACACTAGTTGGAGTCCAGTTATATCCCATCAAAGGAATAGGTGTCATAAAATAGATGGTTTCCATGAAATAAGCCGACATGAAGAATGGGGCAGGTTTCCCCTTGGCTTTCCATGACTAATATTTTGTAATCTAACTAACCAAACTATCTGACAACATCTTGGTCCAATCAAAAGAATACCCCTCTTCCACTGTGTGAATAATAGGCACCCACGGTAACAAGAAATGGGTTGTGTTTTCCCTCCCATAGAATCTACACATCATCATCGCTATATACATTATGTGAGGTTGTAGTAAAGAGACTGCATATATGCCATGGGAGTCAGCTTTGAACTTCTCAGGGTGAGAGTACCAATCCTTAATTAAGTTAGGTAGTTTTTTTCCATATTGGACACATCCCTTCTTGTCAAAGTCTACTAGGAAACTGGCATTGTAAATGAAATTGGGTGTTGGAGACAATTGGTACATTACCTATAAATTTTCTGGTCAGAAAGACCCAACTGCAACCTTTTGTGAATTGAATATGGTCCTAGTCGAGATATCAATGTTTTCCAGAGCCCAACCGATCATATCATTGTAAGGCAGGAGTCTGTGCCTCGTTGCTATATTATGTAGCTTTGATTGGGCCACAATTTTGTATTTAGTAGCCAGGGTCTTCATCTCCTCGTCACTTGAATCATATGGGAAATTGACCAATTCATACTATAGAATATTGAATACTTACGTCCAGGATTTAATGGTGTCTATGCTTCTGGGCGAGGTGTCAGAAAAGGACATCTTTGTTCTGGCTCAAACTTTCACCAAGCACTTTAGTTGCTTTTCGTGGGGCCATGGTATTAGGCCACATAACTTTGTTATCTGTCACAGGGAATGCACAAAATTCTTTATCTCGAAAACTTGTTTCTCGGTAAAAACGCACAATGAAGCTCAAATTCAATATCCTTTTCCTTTAATTGCATCGATTAACCAATACCTCTACTGACGAAGCATTTACTTTACTTAATGAATGAGATTTAGGAGGTGGTACAGGATCTCATTTGGAATGATTGTCGTAAATCAATTATTAATGTCATTAATTTTCGGGCAAAGAACAGATGAAATTTGAATTTATTCGAGTCATTATTCAACGAAGGATTAAACATGTGATAATCATCATTAATGCATCAGTTAATAACACTTATCGTTAAGTAAATTTTATAATTTCGGATCTCGGGATATCCTATAACATTTCAAGGTATGACTTCTGAAACGCGAAATCACGATATGATTAGTTAATTTTAATCATGTTTAACCCTTTTAAATAATCATGTTTAATCGAAGATAGTTTCGCAATTTTGGATATTGGGACTTTGATAGTCGCTCAAGGCAAGATCCCCGAAATGCGAAATCGCGATATGATTAATTAACCTTTAATCATTTTTAATTCTTAATTAATCTAGTTTAATGCTTAAGACAGTTTCACGATTTCGGATATCGGGACTTTGGCATTGCTACATGTTGAAATGCTTGCATCGTAAAAATATGAAACCTGACATTTCAAATGTAGTCTTTAGTGATTTGAATTTTTAACGAACAGGTGGCTCCATAACTTTTAAGAGATTAGGTTCGTTTGATTAAAAGGAAGACTTCATCAATGGTGAGAATCAAGAACGTGTTGTTTTTATTTAAACGATAATGAAAACTATTTAAAGTCTAAAGTTTATAAAAATATATGTCTTCCAACATAGGCTCCATCTAGGGATCGTGTCTCTCTAGAGACATATAAGAACAGTAGACCAAGTGCCTTTATTGGGTAATTGGAGTCATTATTGCATTTTTGTGGAACACATTCGGGAAAAGATCATACTGAGAAAAGGAATTTCAATCGAAACTTAGAAAATCTTCAAAACACATCAAATCATGACTTTCAGTTAGGCTATTTAAAATTCCTCTTTCTTGAAACTGTATTCGGATTTTCTTAAGATAATCGACACAAATTTAACCGGTCTACCAGACTCTGTTTGATTTTTTTCGCATCAAGGCAAAATAATTTTAATGATTTAGTCGGGGAGTCCTACATAGGCTTAGAATGTAAATCTTGTCAAAAAGGGAACTAACTACCACAGTACATTATAATACATGTATAACAACCTTGCAGATATCATAGACATTGCTTCACTACCAACGATCATGTTCAGTACCCAAGTGAAGTTATCTAATTCCCTCATTGAATTTCCTTTCACCACTTCAATTAGTCATTTTGCATTTAAATGTTGAGATGAGGGAAATCATTTAATGAATTTCCTTTCATCATCTCTCTTTTCTTTGGACTAGATGGGGGAAATCATTTTATGAATTTCCTTTCACCATCTGTCTTATATTTTTAAAACATGAAGTGGGGGCAATTAATTTGTATGTAATATACCAGGGATGAAATCTATTTATAATTTAGCAACAGAGTTATGTTAACTCACTTTGATTACTTTGGGGTAATCCTCTTCTGACCTTCAAAACATCTTCACCTACAGGAAAGTTCTCACGGGAAGCTTTTATTTTCTAGGGATTTTACTTGAAAGAAACTAATCGATTTGGATCTGCTAGAAGGGTTAAAGTAGTCAGGATTAGCCTAGACATACTTTCTTTCAGTTAAATCGTGGGGGGCGTATAAGTTTTTCCCTAAAATTATTTTGAAGACATGTTTTTGAGTTTTCAGAGCTAGGTTGAAGCCCTTTTTCTTTTATGAAGACCATGGAAAAGGTATCTAGAATCACAGGACAATACAATTCGAGGATAAACGGAAAATAATATAACGAGGATTCAGATGTTATGTTGCAAACATGTTCCTTCCCACGCAATCTTGTTTATCGATTCTGGAACTTTTCTTTAGGGTCTTTTTATCGATTATTTTCTTATTATGAATTCTATTTCATTTTTAATTTTAGTTTTATTTTATTCAGAGAATTTTTTGAGAATTAAACTGTAATTTTATATTCCTCTAGTTGTATATTAGGTGACAATATCTATACAGATGAGACTTCCTTCATGGTTAGCGATAACCCCTTGAACATTTATCTTGATTCAGTAGGGTAGAAGCTCATACCTCAGATATTTTTTATATTTTCAACCAAGTAAATCATTCATTTGTCACCTGTTTCGAGAGAAAACCCATGTTCTGAAAAGGGAGTGTTGATTTCTGATACATCCTATCTCTCGACTATCAACAAGTATTTTACCGAAGAAAATAAACATGAGGAATGTAAGGAACTTCTACAGACCAGAACTCTATGCATTACCCGTTTTTATATTTTTGTTTATATGAAATCAACAAACCTGGTTTTATTTACAGTGAAAGCAAACACTTACCGAAGAAACGAAGAATGGCAAAAAAAAATGAAAATCAAACCAGTATGTACAATGGGAGTTTGGAATCTGATTACTGCATAAAGTGTTTCAGGAAGCATCCGCTAATAGGGGAGTTAAGGATATTCCCATCAAGTTTTTCTAATAGAAATGAATTCTTTCCCTCAGAAGTTGTGATCTTGAAAGTTCCACACTAGATGTGATTGAACTTGTCATGCTTTCTAGCGTCTTCCTTTCTAGCATCCCATTTCAACACTAGGTCACCAGGGACGAACTCTCTATCTTTAGCTTTTTTATCGAACATGGCCTTCATGTTGTCTTGATATTTCTGAAGTTTCTCGTCCACTTCAGCCCTATTTTGTTGTACTTCAATCAATTGGTTTATCCTTCTAGTAACATTGTTAGGCTCCTCCTTCGAGTCTTTCCATAGTTTCATTATAGGCAGAGAAATATTTATAGGGAGGACCACATCGGTACCGTACACCATTTGGAAAGGGGACATTTTGATTGATTTCTTAGTGTCGATTCTATTTGTCCACAAAGCGTATTTCAAATGAACATGCCAGGATTTCTTATTTTCAGTCAACACTTTTTTAATTATGGTGATTAGACTCTTATTCCACGATTCGGCTAGTCCATTGCCCTGGGGATAGTAGGTCGTGGAATGTCCTAGCAAAATATTGTACTTTTGACAAAAACTTACCATTTCCAAGGATTTAAAATCTTGGGAATTATCAGTAACTGTCTTTCGTGGATAGGCAAATCTCAATAATATGTTCTTTTCTAAGAAACTGATCACCACTGCGTCAATAGAATTTCATGTTGGAATGGCCTCTACCCATTTAGTGAAGTAGTCAGTAGTGATCAAAATCCACTTACGTTATTCACTTGAATCTGGATGGATTTCTCCAATGAAATCAAGACCCCATTATTGAAACGAAGCTTCTGTTTAGACCGGAATCAAGGGTAGTGAGGGAATATTTTGTTTTCCTGAGAATAGTTGACAAGGGTTACAGTCTCTGACTTTAGTATTCACGTCTGTAAATAACTTCGGCCAATAATATCTAGCTCTCGGGATTTTATAGGCCATCTCCCTCCAGACATGGTGTTCTCCACACACCCCTTCATGAAACTCGTTTATAACATTCCTTGTTTAAGATTCCATTAGACATCTTAGAAAAAAACCTAGGGGATCCTTCCAATACAATTGATTGTCAATAATACAATATTTTACCACGTGCAGTTTTAGCATCCTCGCCTTGGAAGGAGTCATATCACTAGGGCACTGAAGACTCAAGAGATAGGAAACTATGTCACTATACCAAGCCGAGGAAGATAATTTTTCTTGAATCTGATTTTCAAGAGTCTCCACCTCAAACTCTTCTATACCTGGAAGTTCTCTGTAAGCTTATAGATGATTTATCCCGAGTGCTTTGAAATTTGATTAAGCTAACAGCTTATCCAAGCCTTGAACTTTGATGAGTTTTGTTGGTTTTACTTCGAGATCAAATTCCTGAATCTTGGCAATCCATTAGCCTCTCCTGCCATCACTATCAGGTTGAACTAATATATCTTTGACGAAACTAGTGGGTACATAGGCGATTATTTTAGAATGCAACACCTAGGTCCTGAAATATTTTAGGGCCTTCACCATTGCGTATGCTTGTTTTTCCAGTATGTCATATTTCAACTCTGTGTCTCTAAGGATTTTTTTGAAGAATGTTATTGGTTGTTCAAACCCTTCCTCGTTCTTCTGTAAGAGTACAACTGCAATTGTATGTTCAAATGTGAATGAGAAGATCAAGAATTCTTTCATGTAATCAGGACTGGTCAACACAGGTGCTTCCCCTATAACGTTCTTGATACATTCGAACGATGCTTTATCTTCAGTAGTCCATTTGACCTCGCTGTCCATTTTTAGAATATCTGTAATCAACTTTAAAATTTCAATGAAGTTCGGAATAAATCTTCCTAAAAAAATTATTTTTCCTAAAAACGATTGGATTTATTTTCTGTTCCTAGGAATATTTATTGTATCTATAGCTTCAACACTTTTTGGGTCTATTTTAATTCCATCTCTAGATACTATATGTCCCAAGAGTTTACCTTCCTGCATTGCAAAATGAGATTTCTTGGGGTTCAGAGACAAAGCAAATTTCCAAAATTTCTCGAACTTTTGTTTGAGGTGTATTAAGGGCTCTGCATCAGATTTAGAAAACATGGTTAAATCATCAAGTTAAATGACAACAAACTTATCTCTTTCGCCAACGAAGGAGATTTCCATTGCTCGTTGGAAAGTGGCTCCTGCATTCATTGGACCAAATGACATTTTATCATACATGAAAGTACCCCATGGGGTAGTGAACGCGGTTTTTTCTTTATCCTCCTCGTGGACTGCAATTTGGGTATAACCTAAAAAGCCATCAATCATAGACATTCTATTAGCTCTAACCACTTTCTCCAAAACATGGTCCATTTTAGGTAGTGGATAATTATCATTCAGGGATGATCTATTTAAGTTTATGAAATCCACGCAAAGTCTGATTTCATCATTTTTCTTCCTGACGGGAACTAAATTGGATACCCACTCGGAATACCTGAGTGGAACAATGATCTTTACATCCAGGAGTTTCTTTACCTCCCTTTCTATCACATGTAGTAGTATAGGATTTATTTTTTTGAGTTTCTTCCTGAAAGGTTTTATGCCCTGATTTAAAGGGATTTTATGTTCGATTACAGTGGTATCATAAGTTCTCAATTCGTCATAAGACCAGGTGAAGGCATCTTTGTATTTCCTGAGTAACTCGACATATTTGATTTTCATTTTAGTTGGAAGGTATTTATATATCTTTACCAGCTTAGGAGTTTCCTTGGTGCCTATATTACAATCTTCAACCTCTTCAGGTTGAGGTTGAAAAGTAGACTTTAGGGGAATATCGTCATGATCGAATAATATCTCTAAAGGAATCAGACCTTTTGGGATCTGATCATTTTTTAGTACCAATATGTGGTGATTAGTGATCTTATCTTGGAACTCTTGAGGATATTCACCTTCCTACATGACCCAAGCAGAGTCATTCTGATTTTCCTGATCAATATGTGTTTCGGAAAATTCATCAACCATTTCTAAAAATTGTTTGATCTGCTCATCGTCTTCAAATACCTGCTAGTGTTGAACATTATTTGGTATTGAAGGCCAGTGTCTCATTTCTATGTGATATTCCAGCTTCAAAACCATAGGTGGCATGAAACTCACAGCCTCTGTTGCTAGGGAGTCGGCTTGTTGATTTTTTGCCCTAGGAATATGATGAATATTGAATGATGAGAAAAACAAATTGATCAAATCCCATGCGCAATTCCTTTACGACCTCAACCTTGGATGCTTGGCCTGATATTGCTACCTAATCAGTTTTACAATCAATTCTACATCACCATAAACTAACAAATTTTCAATTTTCATCTTTCTGGTGGCCACTAATCCTAAGACAAGAGCCTCGTATTTACATATGTTATTAGTATAGTCAATGTCCCATTTCAATCTATATGATAAAGAAATAATAAATTCATCACCAGGTTCTACAAACAACACCTCAACTCCTTCTCCTTCCCACGATAAAGCACCATCAAAATACATCTTCCAAACTCCTACACTATTTGCATTTTTATTTGTTTTTTCTATTTTTTGTTTTTCTTCTTGTGTACAATTTTCTTCCATACATTCATCTAAACTATCATCAATTGATAATATACAGTTCCCTAAATCTTAATCAGCGACATATACTGGATAGTTATTAGGGTTTTGTGGGTCACTTACAGTATATCCCAATCTCATCTCCCTATACAAACGGATGAACTATCCACCGAAGATCGTGATCATGGCATAAGTCATATCCAATTGCAATGATCCTCCAAGTTTATCACCCCAAGACCTAGGCAACAACATGCCATACTTTGCAAGAATATCAGCAACAACTACATCCATGAGAATACTTTTCACAGGGATATGTGCAAGATTAACTACTAAATCTTTAATCATGCCGAGACACTCAACTTTTCTTGAATCGAAGGAATACAAGTCTTGGTAGGGTATAGTAACCTCGAGGCCCAGTTTTTCCATAATGTCTTTGGGCATTAAGTTGTGTGAGGATCCAAAATCCAACATACAGTTATGTAGCAAGTGATCATGCACATTCAACATGATATAAAAAGGAGTGACAGGATCTTTGGCATTTTCGATATGCAGACCAAACATTATAGTAGGATTATCATCTTACAAATTAATAGAATCCGCATGAATTTCAGTATCCGAGAAATTAATCATCTTGGCGATTTGTTTTCTGTACATTGGATTTTTTGCTAGTTCAACCAAAGGTACCAGAATTTTAATTTTATTGAATTCTCTTTCTAGATTGAAACTTCCAATCGTCCTTTTGGCTTCCCTGGATGGTATCTCTATGTTTCTTTTTTCTATTCTATTGTTTTGTGTTTCCTTTGCTTCGGCTATCTTCATCTCAACTATCATTGTTTTGGCCGTTGTCTTTTCAGTGGATGGTTGAGAGGTCTCGTTCATTTACTTCTCGACAAAATTTTCTTCGGTGGATCAATTGTAAATTTTTTATCTCTGGGCCTTAAATTATATTTTTTTGGAGCTCGGCCATTATAGAGTCGATGGTTCCTTGATAATCAGAGTCCCCCATATTATTTATACTTATGTTGTCTCCAAACATTTTTTCTTGTTCTAAAGACATTTCATAATCTTGTCTGGTCAGATGAGGTTCTTGGTCATTATCACTGAGGTTTCCTATATCTTCATCAAATCCCTCAAAATCGTGTTCTTCATCACTTTGCATAAAGTTTTATGTTTTGAAAGGAGCTTTGATTTTTTGATCCTCATTTTTTACCGGTCTCTGATCGGTCTATGGATTTGGATTCCTTTTGAAGTCTCTCCTAGCAAAAGGATCAGGCTTAGTCTGGTCTAATTCCATTCTGGTGATCTTGTTTTATAATTCTTTTATTATTTTGGCCATATCATCCATTTTTTCCTCAACGGACTTCCCAAATCTGGAAGTTCTAGCTTGCCCCCTGAAGAACTTAGTGTCTTTGTTTCCTATTTCAGTTTATCAAATGCCATCATGTTTCACTCAATTTCTATGGCATCATCTTTCATTCTGGGGAGATCAACAGATCTCCTTTCTCTCAAAAGCAGAGCAAAGTCTGGCTCGAAAGCTCCTACGAAAGTTACTTTAGTTGTAGGTTGTGAGGGTTTAACTTCTACCAAAATTTTTCGATAAATTTTATTAAACCTTTGGATGAAATCTAAGACTAAATCTAAATTAGTTTTCCTCAAATCCCTGAATTATGTTAGGTAATACAAGTGATCTTTTCTCTCTCCCCACTGCCTTAAGAAGGTGGTTTCCAGTGCGTCATAAGATTCTATAGATCCCACTGGAAGACCTCGAAACCAAATTCTTACTTGGCCTTCAAAGTTTTTCACCAAAATTCTCGAATAAACATCCTCATGCTCAATGCCGAGGATATCAGCGAATTGGTCGAAAATTTTTATGTGCTTTGTTGTCGTTAAATATCCCTCTCCTGTGAAATTTGGTAAATTCTTCATGTAATTTTTAGGTAGGTCATGAAGGACAAGGGGAAGGTTCAGAGGAGCATATCTGGTAGTTACTTTGGAAAAGATCCTGGGAGGAGGAGGTGGTGGCCCTTGGCCACCTCCTCCTATGGCACCACCTCTGACGCCACCTCCTCCAATTGCAACCATTTGAATGTGAGGGGATGAACTTTGAGGGTTGAAAAGGGGGTTTTTGTAAAATTGTAGTGGCCCTTTGGCTACTTTAAAATGAGGATAATAAATTTCTGGAGTCAAATTAGTAGGAGACAGAAAGTCTGAAAAGGGGGGAAAGAGGAAACGAGGGTTGGGTTCTTCGGACTTACAGGATATATAGATAGGAGAACCAACAAGTATTGAATCAGGATACATGATATACTCCTCAGAGTTTCATGGAATAGAAACCTTTACTTCGGGGATCCATGAAATAAAAGGAGGTATCAAAAGGGGTCCTTTACCTTTATCAGTAGAGGGGGGATTCGAAACAGTCTCGGCTTTTATCTCAGGTAAAAGCAGTTTGGGGTTTATAACTTCAATTTCAGGTTTATTAGTTGATGTATCTTTGAAGTGGATTTGTGTAAAACCTTCTTGTGAGGTTGACTGTTCAAGTGTAACCTTAGCATTAGTTTGCACAGCTTTGGGTTGGTAAACCTTACTTGTGGATGCGATAGATTGCTTGGGGTTTCCCCTTGGTCTCAAAAGTTTTTTGGGATCGGCTACAGGAGTAGTTTGTTGTTCATCAGGGTTCTTCCTGGTATTCTTTCTACCAAATTCCAGCTTATATATAGTGGAGTCTCCAAGTGAAAGATAAATCCTTAATATAGTATTCAATCCTTTTTCACTATCAAAGACAAAATATTACCTTATCGTTCTTCCCAGGTAAAAATAACTTCGTATCTTCGTCCCCGGCAACGACGCCAAAAATATGTTGTTCCTGAGATTACACTTAAGGCTTAGAAGCGTAATGTCAAGGCATAATAAATATAAAGGTTGATTTTAAGAAGTGTTTTTTCTTCCGATAATTATATAAGATTTAATTCCTCAAATGAAAATAAAAACAAAACAGTACAGAGGCCGTAATTTTTCGTCCAAGTCGATTTATGAAATCAGGTGAGGTGAGAGAAACTTACAAAAATGTTAAGCAAAACAAGGCATCAATGCAAAGATGAATCTTATCTTGTTCACAATAGAAGAAAATAAAGTATGCACTCTTAAAAGGATATAAGATTTAGTTATCCAAGTAGCTTACAGGTCTTGTATTTACTGACAACAAATACAAAGGAAAAATTTATTTCTTAACAAACAACCAGTTTAGTGTGATTATAGTAGCTGTGTTACTAAATTGTAAACACTCATTTATCAAAGAGACATTTAAAGAAACAAGAAATATGGAGTACAAAGGAGAAACATAACTCAGATTGCACAAAGATTGGAATCTCTGTTTGTGCTTGTATTAATTCTCACAAAGGATATTTTCTCTTAATTACATTTGGCAAGAAGCATCCCTTGTTCAATCTTTGAAACATGTGTTTATACAAAAGGTTCTCAACCATAAGCGGTTGGAATTCTCCTTGTTTCTAAAATAGTAAAATTACAAAATGTAAAATCTGAAATGCTTCACTTGCATCTCCCTTGTCTTTTCATTATGCTGGCGGAGGCATTTTTCCTTCTCATTCTCCAGCTCAGAATCAGCTGGTATTCTAATCATGATCTGTACAGATGATGTGTATAGGCTATCTCATTTTTTTCCGGAGGTGTTGCCTTTTCCCTACTCAATACATTTAACACATTTGCTCACAAATTTCACTACTAGCCTGGAGGGCTCTGTTGTATCATTTTCCTCAAAGGTATAAAAATTATTTTCTATATGAGGCAGTTCATCTTCCATCCTGCTATATTCTAGAGATAAAGACTGTAGTCTTAATCTAGGGTTGACTATCCATTTATTTATCAGAGTAAGATCAACATGTTTCAATTGTAAAATTTCGACCTGGGCTTCCTCCATACTTGCCTTGAAATCAAATTGATTTTTTGTCATATCAATCTGTCCCAAGTCTCTAGAGATATTATCTCTTCCCACGTACAGTGATTCTATGTCAAGAGCGTAGAAATATTCTTCACAAGCCTTTTTCACCTCCCTGACCAATATTTTACTTTCAACTATATTAGCCTCCCAGTTCTTAAGCATTATATCTCCTCGGGTTTGTTCTGAGAGGGACAATCTAGTGACCCTGGTAACCTCCTCCTTTGGTCATGAAAGGACAACCTCCTGGAATGTAACTCTAGTTGCAGTGGCCTCCTTCTCTTTTATGCAAATATTTTCTAAAGAGTGTCCTGTCAATCGATAATAATCTTGAACACCTTTTATTTTAGCCAAGAGGCATCACTGAACTGATTCCAGCTTCTCGTGAATCTCTAAAGCTTGGGCCTGGAAAGCTAATATATCCACTGCTTCCTTTTTGGTTAAGCTTATTTTCACCTACAACTATCTGACCAATTCCCTGCTTGCCTATGACTCTTTTTGTATCTCATCAAGGATGATCCTAAGTTGTTGAATTTCCTGCCTTTCATGGGCTCTAGTATGCTCAAAGACTTTAGTCATCTCGCTCATGACTTCCTGCTCTATATTCTTTATCTTGTCCTGCAACTACCTAACCAACAGATCCTTCTGCCTCAACTTCTCCTTCAGGTTGCCCACTGAAAACTAGTTTGTTGTTCCAAACTCTCCCAATGAGCTTGCAACATCTATAGCGAAGTCTTCTTCTTCTAGGGTCTGCCCATGCAATAACACTCTGTTCTTTTTTATATTCGCACCATCCCTTTGATGTATTTCTCTTCTTACTACCGCCCTTCTCTTCTTACTGAAGAAGAATTTTGAAGGAGGCATCTCTTCTGCCGAAATAGGTATAAGATCCTTTATGAATACAACTTTTTCACTCGAGTTACCCCTACTGAAATGTAAGGTTGTGACGGATTGGATAGGACTGTCTCTCTCAGTGGATGGATGCTTACCAGCTGTGTCAGTAGCTTATTTTCCCGATGTGGACACTAGCTTATCTTCTCCCATTTTTATCAAGGCCTCAATATGAGCTTCAACATGATCGCATGGTGGATTTGTCAATGTGGTATCTTCCTTCTGAGTCAAGACCTCAGTCTTCTCCAAAATTTATAGAGCATCCTGTTTTTTGGAGCTCCCTATTTCCAAGCTATGGGTCTCAACTTTTTGTATAGTTGGAGGTATTAGGGTCTCTCCCTAAAATACTTTGGGAAGGCCATTTCTTCGATGCTTCTGGAAGTTATAAAACTCGACCAATTTATCTGGATCCAGAGCTTGAACTTGACTCAAGACCTCCTGATAGGACCTTTCTCTTCATAATACTTCATCCTAAGGAGAATATTCATGTTCATATATTTTCAAATTGCAGAGGGCCATGTGATTACCTACAATCTTCAATAGATCGTGCTTCTTGAATTCGATATTGACCAGCTTGATTTCTTCAAGGGTCGTGGCCTCTACTTTCGAATGGCTGAAATCCAGCAGAGAAAACGTACCAATCTGTAAGGGGAAGGTGGGCCATATCCTTTTCTGTACTTCTTTCATCTCCTTACTAATTCCCCCATGCACAGCTTGATGTGCTACTTTGCGGCACACCAACCTATATGGTAAAAATTTAGGTAGAGCATGTGGAGGAACTGAATAACCGAAAACCCTAATATAGGATAAATGCTCTTCAATGTACCAACCAGCCATCTTGCCTGGATTAACCACTATTTTGTTAGAAATCCTAGGAGGTGGGAAACCATATATAATAGTATGCATCGGTACCACCACCCAGTTGAATATTTCATAGAAGAAATATTTATCTTTATCCTCCCAGAGTTTTGAATGATAAACATGTATAGGCTCAGCACTAGTTGGAGTCCAGTTCTATCCCATCAGAGGAAAAGGTGTCATAAAATAGATGACATCCATGATATAAGCCGGCATGAAGAATGCGATAGGTTTCCCCTTGGATTTCCGTGACTGATATTTTGTAATCTCACTAACCAAACTGTCTGACAACATCTTGGCCCAATCAAAATAATACCCCTCTTCCACCGTGTGCATAATAGGCACCCACGGTAACAAGAAATGGGCTATGTTTTCCCTCCCATAGAGTCTACACATCATCATCGCTATATACATTATGTGAGTCTCTAGTGAAGAGACTATGTATACACCATGGGATTCAACTTTGAACTTCTCAGGGCGAGAGAACCAATCCTTAATGAAGTCGGGTAGGGTTTTTCCATATTGGACACATTCCTTCTTGTCAAAGTCTACTAGGAAACTGGAATTGTAAATGAAATTGGGTGTTGGAGACAATTGGTACATTACCTATAAATGGTCTGGCAGGAAAGACCCAACTGCGACCTTTTGTGAATTGAAGATGGTCCTGGTCGGGATATCAACATTTTCCAGCACCCAACCGATCATATCATTGTAAGGCAGGAGTCTAGGCCTCGTTTCTATCTTATGTATCTTTGATTGGGCCACAATTTTGTATTTAGTATCCAGGGTCATCGTCTCCTCATCACCTGAATCATCTAGGCAATTGACCAATTCATATTGTATAATATTGAATACTTGTGTCCAAGACTTAATGGCATCTATGCTTCTGGGCGAGGTGTCGGAAAGGACATCTATGTTCTGGCTCGAACTTTCACCAAGAACTTTAGTTTCTTTTCGTGAAGCCATGGTACCAGGCCATAGAACTCTGTTATTTGTCACAGGGAATGCACAAAATTCTTTATCTCGAAAACTTGTTGCTCAGTAAAAACGCACAATGAAATTCAAATTCAATATCCTTTTCCTTTAATTGCATCGATTAACCAATACCTCTACTGACGAAGCATTTACTTTTCTTAATGAATGAGATTTAGGCGGTGGTCCAGGATCTCATTTGTAATGAATGTCGTAAATCAATTATTAATGTCATTAATTTTTGGGAAAATCACAGATGAAATTTGAATTTATTCGAGTCATTATTCAACGAAGGATTAATCACGTGATAATCATCGTTAATGAATCATTTAATCACACTTATCGTTAGGTAAATTTTGGAATTTCGGATCTTGGGATATCCTATAACATTTCAAGGTATGACTTCTGAAACGCAAAATCACGATATGATTAGTTAATTTTAATCATGTTTAACCGTTTTAAATAATCGTGATTAACCTAAGATAGTTTCGCGATTTCAGATATCGAGACTTTGATAGTTTCTCAAGGAAGGATCCCCAAAACGCGAAATTGCGATATGATTAATTAACCATTAATCATTTTTAATTCTTAATTAATTCAGTTTAATTCTTAAGACATTTTTGCAATTTCGAATATCAGGACTTTGGCGTTGCTACAGGTTGAAATGCTTGCATCGCGAAACTCCAAAACCCGACATTTCGAATGTAGTCTTTAGTGATTTGACTTTTTAACGAACATGCGGCTCTATAAATTTTAAGAGATTAGGGTCGTTTGATTAAAAGGAAGACTTCATCGATGGTGAGAATCAAGCATGCGTTGTTTTTATTTAAACGAGAATGAAAACTATTTAAAGTCTAAATTTTATAAGAATATATGTGTTCCAACAACTTCTTTTGTGATTGTTATCTTCTGCTACAAATCCTAATTTCCTAAGGTAGGCCACTTGATATTTTTAAAAATCTCAAGGTTTTGTGTCTCCAAGAAATAGACTCACTCCTAGACCACACGAAGCTTGCAATGCATGGGTATATTTGTACTATCTACCTATGTCCTGGGTAAATGTGCGTAGACTCCATCAACTACATTGATGACTTATTTGTGTGTAGTGAGTTTCATTTCATGGTGGGATTTACTCTTAGTATGAATAGAGAATTATATGGCATGGAGTACTTTGAGCTCTTGGTGTGCAGCCTCAACCTCTTGTCAAGCATGCATTTCATGTTGATGTTTGTCCTAAGTGTATTTGTGTGTAGCGATTTCTAGATCATATTGTTGTTGAAACCATTTATGCAACTCGCTAAGTTCCCAATGTCTATCTCCCAACTCCATCATGATAGTGGTCATATAAGACTGAAAGTCCTGTGTAGAAACCTACGCTAATTTGATGTCTACATTGGTTGATTCAAAATAAATAGTGACCATTGGCTTGAATCAGAGTACTCCTTTCTGACTACTACCACTTGCTTCGGTCATCTGTTTTGTTTGAGGGGGGTATCAGGTGGCGAAGAAATTTCCAATTATTGATAGAGGTTGTCAAAATTGTTGGTTTCCTCTATTTATATAATTTTCTATATCATCATCTATCCCTTGATCTCCTTGACTAGGCTCAAGATGGTTGTGACAACCTATCTTGCTTCCTTTGTCGAGGTGCAGGTATCCATCCCTTTATTGCTTCATGTTCATCTCCTCCTACTACCAACTTGACCAGGTACCATGGTGTACTATGTGGACTATGAGGGGAATTTCTTCGTGATAGGTGTAGGTTGGAAATTCAATGGGGGGTTTGGTGTGCATTATTCATATGGGATATAATATAAGTTGATAGGTGTTGGTACTTGTGGTGTTTTTATCTTTTCCCTCTTGGGTCCCTTGTCCTCATTAGCCTCCGAATCTCCTTTAGTATATGACTGCTTACCCATGGATCTCTTTCCTTTTCCTTTTGATGTGACTTTATAATGTTGCATGGGAATTGATTCCTTGTCTTGCTATATTTTTGTTGCTACTCTTTTCCTCTCCTGGTTCCTCTTGGTCCATGTTTTAAGCTACTCTAGCTCATCCTCGAGTGTAGGTTTAAGATGATCGACCGATTCTTTGACACCTTGCTAGATGTCTTCTTCCGTGATACAAAATGGAAGTGTGGAGGTTGTGTCTTGTTGGTTTAAAAGTGGATAAATAAATACATTATAGAAATGACATTCAAATTGAAGGTAGGCCTCATACCTTTCCATGATATCGTTTGGGATGCATTTTGTTGAATTGGATTCCTGGCTGAGTTGTGTGTACCACTTTTTAAATGAATTTTGATGCGAAGCATGGGATTATTGGTTCTTATTGTATTGTAATGTGAGAAATTTGGGGGCGACGAAGGGTGGTGCATTTGTATCATCATCTTTGTGGTGTAGAGGGGGAATCCACAAGATCATGGAAATCAATAGTATTATCCAAATGTAATGAAATTTATAACCCAAGTTCTGGTCCTCTAAAGAATAGTCGGCAAATTTGTTTAATAAATAGTGCGCCCACACCATATCGACTCCCATGGCACATCTTTCTACAACAATGATGGCTCTAATGAGACATTCATCCTTGTGGAACTTGTGGAGTAGTTTGTAGGTAAGCAATTGTGTATAAAAAATGACATTTTGCTCATTGATATCCACAATCACTACCCCACGTAACCCTATGTGCATAACATACTTAGTATAAATTTATTCATGGGATGCATCCTTAGCCTTGAGAACTTTCATTGGGTCTTTGCCTTGCAGTGGAAGGCTTGAAACTCGGTACATGGTGTTATTTACAATGGGAATTTTTATCGAGCCAAAGAAATACACCTTGTAATCGACTAAGTAGGAATTAAATGCACACCCTGACAGGAGGGCCTCGACCAAAATGTGGGAAATCCACTAGAATTGGTAGTACACTAGATTTTTGAAGGGGCTTGGCCCATTATTGTGTGACCACCTTTTGTTTCCCATTCACCCCTTGAATTATCTTTACATATCAATTGAATTTAAACTCGAGGAATTGGACCAGGTATCAAATATTGAAGTCAACATTCCACAACAGGGGGACTTTCACTAACTAAGGCCCCATGAAGCTTACATTGGAGGGTATGACAAGTTCATGCACATGTTGTTCCTTGGTGGCCCTAGATTTTTGTCATGCATGAGGATTAATAGGGGATGCCATTTTCATCTGTTCTTGGTTAGATCCTCCATATTCTGTATGCTATTTTCCAGGACAAATATTGTGGCAGAGTATGTAGCTTGACTCACTTGGACCATCGACACTCTATTGCTTCAGTATTCCCCCTTGGATACACACTTTTCTCTCGTCTTTTTGGGTGGAAATGGTGAGTTGAAATAAAATTATGGAGCATTAAATATGCAGAGGGTGATGTGCCCCCAATGTTGTTGGCTTCCAAGTTGTCATAAAATTCATTTATTATTGATTTGCCCCAATATAACTGTCACACGTTGTAAGGACCTTGTTTCCATAAATATTTTATTTTCCCTAGGTCATCATAACTTGTCCTATGGCTAATGAACTACTTTCCCATCATCATATCCTCCTGTATCTTGTCAATAGTATATTAACAGATTTTTTTTCTATCCTTTCGATTTTAATATGGAATTTTAACCTTAATATTTTCCAAAATATGCAAAATCTTAATTTGGTATGACCTGTCGTGGCCCACATTATTACATTGAGTTGTTTGTTCCACCTATTTATTAATTTGATAATGAATATTCTACCCTATTACCTAATTCCTATCTTATTGGATCACATCATATGTTTACTGCACACCCCTGCTCCATTTTGGGTATGTCATCCTATCGCATCCAATGCTAGTGAGCCACGACACTTCTTTACTTTAATCCCATTCCTCATCCCTTGTCATGGAGGGTCATTGGTTCTTCTGGTTGGTACTAGGTTATTTTTTCGAGACTCAATTTCCAAACCCTTGGTTTGGTTCAAACTCTCATCTGCGCTTCACATATACTGACGTGATCTTAATCAAAGGAACTTGATGGGTGGGGATACTTCTTAGTGTGGTTCATTTGGATGTTGGATAGATTCGTTGTGTATTCAAACTTTTCTTAGATAGACAACACCTTTCGCAAGAACACATACTTTCTTGGGAATTTACCATAGGCTGAAATATTTCCTTGATTGACTCCACCACCTATTCCTAGTCTCGTAGTTGTTCATGGTGTGCTTCCCACCATTTCCTAGGTATTCCTTCTAGTACAATGTCGAGGACCTACATTCTATGGGTAATGGGAAATTTATGTAGTTGTTTGAGGAATGTATCAATTGAGTTTGTTCCATCAAATCGAGGTATTTTGTATGGTATTGGTCCAATCTCGTGCACCGTTTGGTGATTCATGCACATCTTATTTTTGAAACCTCATAAATCTTATTCTTCCATCTATCCCTAGCATCCTTTGAATCTATATCATATGAGTGTACACTTCACCATCAACCATGGGGTTATCATAATATTCCCTATGTCTCGTAACATTTTAGATGGTCTCAATGATGGAACTTGCACATCCTTCATTCCTATGCTCATTATATCTATCACCCTCATTTTGGTCCAAATGGCACAATGATGCAAAAGGTATTTTTTTCAAAGGAAATTTGTCATTTATTCATATTCAAGATGACATTGTTTCCAAATGTCCAGTCAATACCAAGTAGATCAGGGTAGGGATTTGAGTCATCCATGATCTCAATCACCTCAAAGTCTCTTTTTTTCACACCTTCAATGTTCACCTCCACTTTCTCTAGCTAACCGATGGGATACCTTCGGTATTGGTTAGCCATCCTGAGTTGAATGGGGGACCACACCAAGTTTGGATTACCCATAAAATCCCAATATTTTTTCAACAATATGTTCACATCAAAGCCTAGGTCCAACATGACACCATCCATATCATAGCTTCTAAGTTCAAATTCATCTTTAACTCTCTTCCTATGCACTTCTACTTTATCACTTGGCACACATCTCATTCTAGAAACAGGGAAGATATAGTTATAGTAGTCCCTTCTTCCCCCATGCATCTTGTCAAAATATGGGTTAACTTCTTTGGAGCCTGTGTAACTTAACATTTTAAGGAAATAGTGCAAGAAGTTACTAACTTGGTACTATAATTCCTCCATGCGGAAAGCATTGCATTGTGTTTCTTCTCATACATTGCATTGCATCTCTTCATGCACATGTTCCTCCTCTATTTCCTTTTTTTTGGCCTACTATACCTATTCACATCTATGAGATTCTTCTATCAACCTCTGTGTTTCACGTTGTCTCTCATTGTGCACATGAGCTTCCTCCAACAATTTTTTTTTTCTTGGTGTAACTCTTCCCATATGTGGGCCTCCTCCAATGACCTTTGTGTGGCACATTGTACCTCTTCACACACCCGAGATTCCACCAATTATATTTTCATCTCACAATGTAACTCTTTGCATGCTCTATCCTCCTCCAAATCCCCCTATAGCGTCGCAAAAGAATTATTTTTGTTGCACAATGTCAAACTTGGGAGGTTCCTACGTCGCTTTTCTAATCTTACCTTCGATGTTCCGGCCCAAAATTTATCCACGTTATAATTCCATTCCTAATTCCTCCTTGGGTCACCACCTGCACATCAAATTATTTCTCTATATTTTGATATTCGTTTGGCTTCGTAGTCACCATATTGCAATGTTCTTTCTTTTCTTCCCACTTTTCCAATGAATCGAGGCAATCTTCTGTGAAATGCTATGTACTGTGGTAGTACCCACAGGGTGCATGCATTTTGGTACAAAACTGTGACATGTATCCAACTTCACCAAAATTAAATAAATTGGGTAGTATTCCTCCACCACCACCATATCCTCATCCTATTCTTTGTCCATATCATCCTCTCAGACCTCCTTGATATACTCCTCTTTCTACGCCTCCATGGTCACCACCTTTGTTTTCCTCCTAGACCTAGAAGGAATATGTATTGTGCTCCTGCATTAGATGCAATGATCAACAATTGTTTACATCATGCCCCATGGATTTGTAGAACTCTCAAAATAAAATATGCATAGTTTTCTGATATTTTTGTAGTGTTGGGAAATGGGGAGGTATATGTTCCCATTTTCAGCAAAAAGTGCACCACTGGGTTTGAGGTCTTGCTGGAAATGGATTTGGCATGCTCATCACCATGCATCTCCCCAGTATAGGAAATTTGTTCCTATGTGACCTTCTATGTGGCACGTAGTACACCACACATGCCCGCACACCACCTTAGTCTTAACCATATCTTGTAATTGCATTGTGATATTTGTGAGATGAGATTTTAACTGTGCCATCCATGTTAATGCCTCACCACCTCTTGGTGTAAATTCTAAGCACATTGCATTCTCCACAACCTCCTATTGAGTCATCACCTTCTACTGGGTGAGCATGAAGTGAACATGAGGTAAAAGTCTTGCAATAAACCGATCTCTATGTTGGATGTATTGGATCTGAAATTTTAGTCTGTCCATATGGTTTCTCCATCCAACTACTTGATCTCTTTTATCTTAGTGACACACTATGATTCCAACTTAGGATTTTGGAACTCCCTAAGTAGATCTCTCTTAATCTCTATCAAGTACCTAGCTTGTCTTGTAGGCATAGTCTCCTTGTACTTTATGTACCACATCAAATCTCTCTCCCTCTGAAGGTGGTCTCAAGTTGTGCTATCTTAGATGCTTCATCTATGATTCTCTTCACAAACCATATATCTTCATAGCTAAACCAATGATTATCTTCATCATCTCTTCCCATCCTATGGAAAATGGGTAGCCTCAGAGTTATATCTTGGTTCACCATACTCAATCTAGTAATTTGTCCTCTCGAATGACCATTAGTTGTTGGTGATATTGATACTGATATCGAGATTCTTCCTTGCAAAGTATTTTTTACTTCAACTACTTCTTCACTCATATATTATCTTCTCCTTTCTTATACTCTTTCTTCTTCTACTCCTATATCTTCAATTTCTTCATTTATTTCTTCTTGATTACAAATGCACAAGGGGGGTGGTTCAAAGAGAGGGTTCCTCCATATTCTTTTAATATCCTCAGTGACAGATCCCAAATAGATTTATAGTTGTATATGTGTAATCCCATTCACAATAGATAAATCATCTTCCCCTTCTCGTAGGAGTCCATCGCCATAATCTACCACGTTGACATTGCTACTGTGCACCTCATCTTCCTCCGATATTACTACATATCTTAACATCTAAGGATATTTTACTTCATCTTCTCTGAACCTACTCCCACTACTCCCAGTATCCTCATTTGACACCCTAATCCTAATGATGTGTCTCTTGTATTCCCCCTTTCCTTATGTGCTTATGTCTAGAATAAAAATATCTCTCACAATCCTCCCAGTGCAGTCTCTTTTCTCTTCCTTCTGGGTCTGAATCCTCTTCTTTCACCTTTTTCCACGTCTCTATTTGGATTGCCTCCTTAGTTCAAATCTTCTTTCATATCTCTTGGTTCTTTTCCTCTTCAACTCTTCTAGGTCCATTCTCTTCTCACCTCATCTCGTCATCTTCTGTATCCCTCCCACTGGATCCATTCACTCTCTCTTCCCCCCNTCTCTACATCCCCCCCCTCTACATGAGGGGGTCTACTTGGACATCCTATCAGGATCCATTCACATCGACCCAAAATGGATCCTTTACTTTTACTTTTATCCTCATTGAATGATTCACTACATTTGATGGTGAACTCAATGATGTATCCTTCCTTAACCTGGTCGAACCAGAATTCAACTACCCGATCCCACCTATTATCCACATATTTCAATCTATTAACCATAGGATAGTCCCATACCAGTGATTTTTGGGCTCCCAAGACAATTTTAATCCTTGTTTTCCTCTTTATCCACTCATACAACAAATAAGGAAACTCAACAAAGAAAACTTCATGTAAATATATATTGAGATACCTTTGTTTCCAATGTTCAAAATTGGCCACCAAGTTCTTAGTATCTCGTCGTGTGAAATTGCCTTCCTTCTCAAATAACCATTCATGTATTTCCTCCTGAGAAGGTTTCCACCTCATTCTTTTCATTCATCATTCAATAAAAAACCTTCAAGTCCCGAAAATGGAACCATTTGTTGGCTCATATTCCTCTTGTTGGGGGGTTAAAGACCCAGGGTTTTTCAAGCTTTACCAAGAAAACCCCAAGGCGCTGACATATTCAATATATAGTTGAGGACCAAAGAAGGTCTCACCCGAGACGTCATGAGAATCACAAAGACCATTAGTCTTGTGTCAGATGTGAAGGGACATCATATACAGAAAAAAATATCAAGAATAAACCCATTCATTTATTCATAGTTAAGAAACAAACTACCATACATCAAAAAGTAAATAGACATACATTCAAACCATAACATAGAGGAATGCAGGGAGAAAGGGATTCAAATACAAATTCATAATAGAGATGTGAGATGCACTCTAGTCTCTCTTCTTTTCATTCATACATAGTTTCCAGCTCTATTACAGACTCATGCAAAGACTTGGACAAAATGGGATGTGGAACTCTCTCACTCCATTCCATTCTACTCTTTGTTACAATAATGAATTCTCTGTCTCTCTCTCTCTCTCTCTCTCTCTC
>SNQJ01S0002929.1:39217-57976 GCA_010110895.2 Picea sitchensis | reverse complement strand
ACCAAGGCTCAGTAAGCTGCTAACCAATCCATTCCAATGATTAGGTCATACGCCCCGAGAGCAGTGATGTATACCTTCAACCTGGTAGTACACACTCCCAGGTCTACTATACAATTATCAACACTAGGTCCTACTGCTTTTTTTTTCCCCGAAGCCATCTCGACTTGTTTAAAGTCATCATGCTCGTAGGCTGCCAACCCACTCTTTTCTAATGCAGATGGTAAAATGAAACTATCTGTGGCACTAGAATCAAATAAAATCTTAACATTGATATGGTTTAGCGTACATGATGACTCCACCACCGTGGATTGATGTTTGGCCTGCGATTATTAACCACTGCGTAAATCTGGTGGCTTCTACTTGCTCTTCCCATCGGTGCCTTTCCTTCTCTATGGACGAACCCTGATTGTAACTCCGAGCAGTCACATTGATAATGGGGTCCTCTGCACCCCCAACAGGTAACACGAGATTGAACCTGTGCACTGTTATGTGACTATCTATAATATGAGATCCTTCCCCTGGAACCCCTGCCCCTACTAGTTGTTCCCTGAGATGGTCGTGGACCTATCTACGTCGTTGGTGATGAACAAGATGCTACACTCGCTGCCATTGAAATCCTTGCGGCTACTGTCCTTGGTGTGACTCTGTTACCATATGGCAGTGGCCTTGAGCCCCCTCCCCTAGGAAATATCCTCGGGGCCTTCTCCATGAATCCAGGACGATGTAGAAATGTCGATCTTGTACCCCCGATTAAGTTCATGTGTTCCTCTGCATAACACGCATTTTCCACAACTTCCGCTACTGAAGATGGTTTCCACATCCGTACCATAGCTCTTATCTTAGGGTTCAATCCATAGACGAAGCGCTCTGCCTGTTTTTGGTCATTATCCATATACGAAACATATTTGACCAATTCCATAAATCTGATCTCATATTCTTCTACAGTTTTGTTTCTCTGTACTAAGGCATGAAATGCCCCTACCTGTTGTTCCTCATAGTACGCTGGCAGATATTTCCTCCGGAACCTCTCCTCGAAAAGTTCCCAAGATACTATGTCTGGGGTAAGGTGCAGTTGTCTTTCCAGGTTTCCCCACCAGTTCAAGGCACTGTCTCTTAACTAAAAAATTGTGATCTTTGCCTTTGAGTTGGATGCATATTCCCTTAAGGCAAAACACCTTGTCATGCCTTCCAACCATGCTTCCGCACGTTCACTGGCGCGACCCTTGGAAAACTCCGGAAGTTCGATCTTCTGCAATTCTCGCGTGATGTCTTTGGGTGGAGGTCCTCCCCCTAAATCCCTTGACGCTTCTGGATTACCCATTCCAGATGGTGGGGGTTCCACCTCGTTCCCTGCTGGTTGTCGCCCCCTTAAAGTTTCATTTATGGCCTCCAACGAGCATAGTATGAGAGCTAGTTCGGGCGATGGTGGTGGTGGCACTGGTGGTGTTGGTGGTGTTGCGACGACACTCCCCTGCCTCGATTCCCTTGGGTCCTGACCATCCTGTATGCTTTAACCTGCATCAACCAAAGTTGTCAAGGTGAGTTCAAGGACGTTTCAAATTGGTGCTACTTAAACTAGAAACAAGGTTAGGCATAAGTTTTCTTTACTTGTCTGTAAATAGACATTACTCTCTTTAGGGGATTGGCTAGATTAGGATTAGGATTAAGCGTCTAAGATTGATTTCTTCACCTAAGAAACTATTGGTTCCCTTGCCCTGTAGCTATGTTATCCTTGCTCCATACTCGCCAATTCCTCTTGCTTACTCTCCTAGTGCATATGTCGCCTCCTTCCCACTTGTCCTAGTCTAATTCCTTTTAACTTCTCGCTTACAACTAAATATCCTCCAATTCTTGACTCGTGAACTTTCCTTGGCGCATTGTACATAAACATTGAATTGCGTGTCTCGGTGGCTATAGGTGCGAGTCTTTAAGGATTGTAGAGTGGCTTTCGGCATTGGAACTTAGTGCTTGGCTTTGACTGGTGGAATGGAATGAAAGGGATCAGCGATTGGCTCGATGAATTGTGTGTAAGGTCTCATGAGCCTGACGCTTAGACAATCGGAGTTTATACTTCGGGATACAAAGATCAACAGCGCTAAATAAGCCTTTACCTTGATTTCTGGTTCATTCACTAGTTATGATTCAACTCGGTTAGCTGGCTCCGGATCAATAGGTCAAGTAATAAGCCAGTTAGTCTTAATCTTCATACTGTATCTTCCTAATAATGATACCACTATAATCATACAGTGTTACCATTAATCTATTTAAGTATAAGAATTTATTTGTAAAGACTTATGAGGGCGCGTTGATGTTAATGCTCTTCTTAAGGCACTTAGCTTGGTGGGTGGTCTTGGGTTCAAAACCCATTGACCCTCTAACATTTTAATTAACATTTTAATGTATTTTAACTTTACACTAAATGCACCATTAATTTAATTAAAATTTTAATTTGATAATTAGTTACACTAATAATTTTAAAGTTACATAATTATTTAAAAAAAAAAATTACTTTATACTAAATTATCATAAATTAACTTTAAATTAATTTACCCTAAATTAACCTAAATTATAATTTAGTGTAACCACTTAATTAACTTTAATTTAATTTAATTAAATTAACCTAAATTATCTTTAAATTAATTTAAAGTTAATTATCTTTACATTAAAATAATAAAAAAAAAATTAAACGAACACACACACAATTTATAAAAAGAAACTTAAAATTTAAGAAAATCGAAATAATTTAAAAACAAGTGTGGGCACACATGGATTCCACATGCCTGCCTTGCTTCCTCCAGCGCCCCCCCCCACCCCCCCCATCTTAACCCTAACCTTTTTCGTTGTAACCCTAACTCCTATTTTCCTCTTTGTTTCTTCTTGCGAGGTCTCTGGTTACCCAGTCGGCCACCATGGCCTCTTCTCATGGCTTCTCCTCCTCATTTGTCAGGTGTTTGGTTTTTGGAGTTGGCGCCAACGTGTATTGTTGCTTGGTGAATGGTTTGTGTGTTGGTGTTCAGCGCTTGTGCTTGGGTTGTATGTTGAATTTGGTAGCTGTGTGGCTGAGGCGTAGTGTAAACACAATGCTCCTCATGAGCTACCCTCCACTTAATTTGCACTGAGTGTTGGCTGGTATGTTGAGTTTAGCAGCTTTGTGGTTGAGGCGCTTGGGCGTTTGTCTTGTGTATAGTTTTTTTTTATTTTTTAATAAATAAAAAATTCTTTCTGTTGTGCAGCTCAGGGCACCTCGGCGTGGCTTTGTGCTGGTCTTCTCATGGCATGGTCATTGTCATATGTGTTTGGCTACTGTATGTGTTTGGCATTGGTTTGCAAGGATGCCCATTGTGGGCTTCTCCCTTGGCTCGCACAGGTTTTTATTGCCTGTTTTTCTGCTACAAATTCGCCCAGGCCGATTTGAAATCTGTAGATTAATTGTTGTATGGATATCATTCAAAACTTCGAACCTACCATACAGAACTGTGACCCGATAAATCAAATCGTTGTTATGTGGCACAGATGGCACTAATGTTGAGGCCCTCGCAGGTGACGATGCTTCTCATCTACGTCTCACTCCGTCCTGGTGTCGACGAATGAAGAGGAATGCATACGTGATATGCACAACGGTGCCGACATGATATGCACAAATAACGACCCATGGGCTTCCCTCTTCGTGGCTTAGCGCTCAGCATTTGGAAATTGTGTCGACATTTGGTGCTTGGTGAGTGGCTCTCGGTCCTATGTTTGGAGGTTAGGGTGCGATGTCGTTGGCCCAATCTTTAATTGCCTAGGGAGGAAGCATCATCCGCGCGCATGTAGTTCAATTATTAATTCCCTCGTAGGGTCCTCCCCGTGGCTCGACGCTTGGTCTACGTGTTGACCCTGTGCGCTCCTAATCCATCTGGATTTGTGCTTGTGCGCTCGGTCTCTGTGGACTTGGCTCTATGGATACGGCTCTTGACAGGCTAGGCATTTGGCTTGCATGTATCTATATATATATATATATATATATATCTATTGTTTTTTTTTTGCTTTAATTGCTAATCTGGCACCATAAAGGAACGCTCTTGGCTGAGTAGCTGACATAATAGGCATGTTTTGCAATGTGTTTGTATGCTGGCCTATCACACTGAGTTAAAGCCAACTTATATATATATATATATATATATATATANTTGAAGTTTATTAATTTAAACGGAACCCTAATCTTTGCCCTAATATTTTCTTGTTAAACAAAACCCTAATATTTACTATATTACCCATTTAAAATAAAGGTTTGATTGATTTACAAAGTCTGATAAATTTAGTGGATTAATATCTTTGCTAAATTTTCCTGGATGAATCTATTTGATGAGTTTAGATTGATTCTATTTTTTTTTTAAAGCGTTATTACGCTTCATCGAGAATTTTAACCCAATAGCATTATTGAGCACCTTTCAAAGATCATTTGAAACTTTCAGAAATGTTCCCTGATAATTCTATTTAACCATTTTTAGGTTTTGGAGTTTCCTCTTTTGGAAGTCATTGGATGGGTCCATTGTGCGTGTGGTCTTTGGACTTAGTAGTTTTTTTTTTTTTGTATAAAAATTGAGGATATCTCTCTCCCATCAGGTTTGACTGTTGTCCTACTTGATTAATGCAATTGCCTTTGAAGTTTGAACACTTGTGACTGGACTGACCTTATGTATGTTTCTTTGTTCTGAAGATTCCTTAATGGTGCTAATGGGGAGAGTTGTCTTTATCTTCATTGTTGTTAATGTATTGTCCATAAATTTTTTTGAAAACTATTAACTTTTGTTTGGGTATACAGGAAGCATAATTTAAACTCTAATTTCCAGTGCCAAAGAGTCCTATGAACTTGTTCTTGTACATAAATTCGTTCATACTCATGGAATAATTTAACAAAGCTGGTGTTGATGGGATCATAGCAGTGCATCCAAAATCTCTATTGGCAATTATAAGGCCTCTGCTTCCTTTACATTTTCAATATGTAAGTCATTTATTTTTATATTTGTGTTAAAATTTATGTGCTTGGCTTGTAGGTTAGGTGGGGCTAGAGCTGGAGCTTGGATTTTCATCTAATTAAGGGTTTGGGTAGGTGGGTAGGCCCTTGGCTCCAGATTTTGAACCAGGGCTCTGATACCATGTGTAGAGACCGTAAAATACAAAATTTCATACAATTTAACATATATTTCCTTTCTCTATACGTAAATCATTCATTCACATCCTACAAGCATAAAAATTATGTTGGAATTCAAATCTATTTACAGCATGAAAAATAACTTAACATAATAAAATTTAATTACCTCTTCCTGATGTTAATTTCTCCGTTGACCTGGTTGTCTAGCCTGCTGCTTTGTTGTTGCCTGATGCGATGACCAACTCTTCCCAAACCGTGTTTCCTCCCTGCCATCTAGGAGCATCCTGTCCGGCTTCCTAGCTCCAGGATACCGTAAGGATATCTTGGCCCCCGTGCCCAAAGCCCCCAGCAAACTGATGCCCCATGCTTCTGGTTCACCAAAAACCCATAAAACAAACTCCCCACACCAGGAAAATAATCACCTCAGACATACAGTCTTTCCCCCCTTCCAATAATTCTTCCTCCTCCCAAAATAATCATCCCCCTCCCCGTAAGACTCCTCCCGTCATATATCCCCTCACCGACTCTCTTCTCCACTCATGAATATCTTATCCCCTTATTAATATCTTATCCTTATATTTAATGCCTTATCCTTATATTTAATGTCTTATCCCCTCCTGCATACGTAAATCATTTAATTAAACAAATTAAAATTATTAACCCTCTTAAATTTATTACCCATGTCATTGAATGTGATAGGTAATTAATTAATTAATTAATCAAAATTTATAACAATTAATTAATTAATAAATATTTAGTTAATATTATTATGCCAATCTTTGTTTAAATTAAACCATGTTAGGACAATTAATTACCTAATTAATTTTACTTAATAATCCCTAAGCATATATTCAACTAGGGTTGTTACATTTTAACAACAGTAGAAAAACATTCTTCAAAATTTATACCTTTCTTTTGTGCAAACCGATTTACAACAATTCTAGCCTTGTACCTCTTTTTTCCTCCATATTCTTCCTTCAACCTATAAACCCATTTATTCTGCAATGCTCTTTTTCCTGCAGGAAAATGAAACAAGTCCCAAGTCTGGTTATTTACCAAGGAGTCCATTTCCTCTTTCATTCCTTTCTCCCACTTCTTTTTAGTGTCTACCTGCAATGCCTCTTCATAACTTTCAAGGGGTCTACTTAACCCGGTAGACATTGTAACAACGCTTGCAAGAGTTTGAGTTACCTATTACTATTGTTGTTGTACATTTTTATTTTCTAGTACCTTTGGAATTTCATTTTCTTTGATTTCATCAAGCAGTGTGTATTTTGTGTTTTCATTTTCATGTTTATTTCCCTACAATTGATCTTTGTACATGACCTTTTCATTGAATACCACATCTCTACTCTTAATGATTTTTTGATTTTCATAATCCCATAAGAAATAACCAAAATCATTAACATTGTATCCAATAGAGGTACACTACTTGTATTTTTCCTCAATCTTTGTTCTATTTTCTTTATCAATATGGACAAATGCTTCACAACTAAAAGACTTCAGAAATGAGTAGTTTACCTTTTCACCTGTCCATTCCTCCTCTAGAATTCCACCATCCATAGAGATTGAAGTCCCTTTGTTTATTAAGTAAACAACAATATCTACAACACCTGCCCAAAACTGTAATGGAAACCCTGCATGCAATCTCATAATCCTTGCACGTTCCATGATTGTCCCGTTCATCCTTTCTAACACATCATTTTCTTGTGGTGTTCTTGGAACTTTTTTCTTTTTATGAATCCCATGGCATGAATAGTAATTATTAAACTCCTTGTTGCATTATTCACCCCCATTACCTTATCGCAGACACTTCAACCTTTTTTCCTGTCTCATTCTCAACCAAAGCTTTCCATTTCTTAAAAGTGTCAAAAACATCAGATTTTTGTCGAATGCAATAAACCCACATTTTTCTAATTGCATCATCAATAAAAGTAACATAATAATTAGAGACACCAAGAGATGATACCTAATTTGGTTCCCATACATCTCTATGCACAAGATCTAACTTTTCACTCTTATTTTCATTTCCGACTCTGAGAAATGTGTATCTCTTATGTTTTCCATAAACAATGTTCTCACAGAAATCCAGAGGAACTTGTTTAAGATTTGGTAACAAATTCCTTTTGTGGGTATTTGCATCACCTTCTCACTCATGTGTCCAAGCCTGTGATGCCACAATGTTGTATCCACTCCTGTAGAAGATAAATAGATAGAATAGTCAGCATTGCTAGCACATAAATACAATGTACCTACCTTCTCTTCTTTTTCTATTACCAATTATCCTTTAGTGACCTTCCACACTTTTTCTGTAAATGTAGATATATAGCCTTCATTTCCCAACTGCCCTGTTGAAATTAAATTTCTTCTCGAATATGGAACATGACTCACCTCTTTCAACAACCATTGGTTTCCATTCTTTAAATTTATTTGTACCTTACCCATTACAACAATTTTACATGGTTCATCATCACCCAAATAAACATGTCCAAAATCACCTTAAACCTAATATTGAAAATACTTCCTATGGGGTGTGGCATGAAATGAGGCCCTTGAATCTAATACCCCAAGAATTGGTAATATTATCCAAAGAAAGAATCAAATCATCTTGTAACACATCACCTGCTACATTTTCTTCCTGATTTTTCTCATGTTGTCCATCTCCTTGTTTCTTTGGAGATCTGCAGTGTTTCTTTAAATGTCCCTTTTTCCCACAATTCCAGCACTCTATCTTTCCTAGTATGGATTTGGATCTACCCTTCCTAGACTTCCCATGGTTCCTTGAGATATTTCCTCTTTCCCTTTTTCTTCCCATATTCTCCACAAGCAACGCATTATCTGATGTCTCACTTATTCTTTTCCATCGCATTTCCTCGCTAAGGATAAAACCAACAACATCATGAAATTTCAGAGTGTTTGAACTAGAGATAGAGTTACTTACAGCCATGACCAATCCATGCCATATTTTTGGAAATGAGCACAAGATTAGAATATCCCTAACCTCATCATCAAAGTTCACTCCTACATAACTTAGATGATTAGTAACTGTATTAAATTCATTTAAATGGTCGACAATAGACCCACCTTCTGACATCTTCATAATAAATAATCACTTCATTAGAAATACCTTGTTGGAGGCCAAGGGTTTTTCATATAGTTCAGCCAATTCCTTCATCATATCCTCTATTGTATTTTCTTTTGAAATGTTGAAAGCCACCGATTATTCTAGGAATAGCCATATCGTTCCTAGTGTCTTTCTATCAAGAACCTCTCATTCTTCATCCTCCATACTCATTGGTGTCTTTTTTTTCTTCCTAATGGTAGGGAAAGATCCTTATGCTATATATAGGCTTCCATTTGCAACTTCCATAACTTGTAGTTTTGGCCGTTAAATTTCTCGACCCTAAACTTTCCATTTTCCGCCATTGCTTCCACTCAAACTAGGAACCCTCTTTTCCTACGAGTTACCTTTATCTCTGATACCAATTATTAGAAAAAAAAGGATCACAGAGAAATAATATAAAATATATGTGGAAATGAAACATAGAAGATACACAATACAATAGAGACATAGATATACATGGTTCACCTAATATGGGCTACGTCCACCAAAGAAATATCCAATCCTTCCTTTATTATTATCCACCAAATGAAGGGATACAACCTACAACACACTTGTTGTAACTTCCTCTTATTTTCTCACGGTATCCTCTCTCATAATACAACATTCACTCTCATACATAGCCGTAATACAATTCCCTCATACATAAAAGAGAGTTTCCTTATAGGGAAAAAAAACCTAACATAAATTATACCATCAAATATGCAAACTAATGATGAACGGTTCAGATTGACTACGAAACTGCAATATTTTACAAGGCAATTTTCCCAAAAAAATATCTTTCAGAGGTTCTTTCCCCAAATCCCCATCGGGGGGGCTCCATAAAGTGTCACCGCCCCTCCTATACTCCCTAGAAAAATATGTTGGGGGGGGGGGGTGTCACCGCCTCCTATATGTTCCTAGAAAAAATATGTTGGGAATCCCCACACACTGGCCGAACTAATCCCCCACACACCTCCCTGTCAGAAACTGGGATCCAAACACAGTTGAAACAATACCTCTAAATGAGGAAGATAATCAAGCTCCACAACCAACATTTTTTATACTAGGTATGTGAATCTTTGGTCCCTCAACATGTTTGAAGGAGGAAACCTAGGCCTTATACCATAAATTAATATTCTAAGCATCAATATTCAAGAACGACACCTTGATCCACTACACATGACCTCTTAAGCATATCCTTACCCTCTGAGTCGGGATATTAATGATATTTTGAAATTTTTAGAACTGGATATGGGTCTCAAGGTCCTAAATATGGTTAGGCAGGAAATCCTAGGTCTTAGGCCACAAATGAATATTATAGGAATTAAGTTTGAAAATAACCGCATGACCTACAAAGGGGATATTTGGCCTCCAAGTGCAATTATGTGCACCATTAAAATTTTCAAGAGAAATTCATGGGTCAATATTTCCTAAAACATGGTGAGAGGAAGAAAACTATGCTTTGGGCCTTTAAGGAATATTTCATGCATCCAGTGCAAAGAAAAAATCCTTGAACCCACAAACGTGACCTCCCAAGTGTATCATTTTCCTCTTAGTGGGCATATTGATACCATTAGGGTTTTTGGAGAAGTAGGCATTGATCTAAATACTTAGACCAAGGTAAAGTGATAAAAATTTCTCATTAGGCCTAAAAATTATCTTCTAGGGCTCAAGAGCCATTAGTAATTCCTCAATTCACCAAACGTGATCTCTGTGTGGGATATTTGTTTTTTGAGTTGGAATATGGAAAACATTAGAAGGTTTTGAGCACCAAGTATAGGTCATGGGGAATTAGATATGGTCAAGGGAGGAAAAGTGATATTTAGGACCTAAAGTAAGCTTTCAGGCATCCAAATCCAAGAAAAACACTTCAAACCACCACATGTAATGTCTTGAGAGTATAATATCCCTCTTAGTTTGGATACATAGGCACCATTAGAAGGTTTTTATATCTAGGTATGAGTATTTTTTCCTTGACCATGTTTGGGGTAGGGAAATCATGCCTCAATCCCCAAAGGTAGCTTCTAAGGATAAACATACATGAACGAGGACTTGAACCACCACATAGGACCTTTTTGTGGGATACTTTTCCTTTAAGATGGAATATGGTATTTACTAGAAGGTTTTTAGCACTATATCTGGGTCATGGTGCCTTGAACATGGTTGGCAGAGGAAACCCTAAAATTAGGCCCTAAAGAAATATTTTAGGAACCTAGGGCCAAGAATGTCACCTCAAACATGGGTCTCAGGGCCCTATACATGGTTAAGTGAGGAAACATGAACCTTAGGTCCTAAAGGAATCTTCTATCCATCTAGGGCCAAGAAGGATGCCTCAAACAACCAAACATGGCCTCTTAAGGGTATCCATGGCCTATGATTAGGGATGTTGGTGCCACTAGGTGGCTTTAAGTAGTAGGTATTTGTCCTACGATGATGTAGGGATTTTCCGAGGGTCATAAATTTTGACTCAGTTATTTGTTTGGGATGAAATTTTACAAGGAATTGTGTCTCCGAGAGTTCATTGTCATGCCTATATGATCCTTTCGATCAAACATCATTTTGACACTTTTATGGGGCCAAATCCCTTCATATAAGGCCTCAAATTGGGGTTTTAGTGTTTTATGGGAATTTTAAAATTTTTAATTATCAATTATCTCTTAGTTTATGAACTTAATCAGGAAAGAGAGTTGAAAATAGTGTTTCTATAGTTATATATTAGTTATTGGTAATTTTTAGAGTCATACGAGAAGTTCCTAAAATTAGTTGTTTTCATAAAATTATTTGTTTTCGAAAATCTCATGCAGTAGTTATAAGGGGTTGAAATTCCATTGTAATACTTAGGATGGAGAAGGAATAACAAATATTTATTTTCCATTCTTGTGTGTTTTCATGGTTTTAGATATTGTGAATGAATCCAAGTTTATTGGTTACATCATTAGGTATCATAGTAGGAAGATGGTTGGGAGAGGAAGAGGAAGAGCAAGGTATCTTGCTAAGATGCGCATAGAAATGAAAAACCTCCAAAGGCAAGTAGAATATCTTACAAACGTGCTATGTAGTCAGGGAATAATACAAAGATAAGTGTTTGATGAGGGGAAATTCCGAGGAGATGTAGATCAACATACAAAAGATGAAGAAGAAAAATTAAAGCGCATGAATTTTGAAGAAAGGATGCTTGGGGATATATAAGGGAGAAATGATAGGATCAAGATGGAAGTTTTAGAATATGGAAGGAATGCTAAACCAGAGGAGTTAATAGATTGGATGAATTCCATGGAAATTGCTTTTGAATGGTATCCTATGCCAAAGGAAAGAAGGTGAAATTTACATGCACCAAGTTGAAGGGTCATGCCATGATCTGGTGGAATCATGTACAGAAATACAGAGAAAAGAAAAGGAAAAGAAAAAATCAGGACTTGGAGCAAGATGGAAAAAAAATTGTGAGAATTTGTTTTTCTTATGGACTATGCCCAAACCATTTTTTGTATATTTAAAAACTTGAAGAAAAACCTTCCCACCATGGAGGAACTCACAAACGAGTTTTATCAGTTGTCCATTCATGTGGATCACAAGGAAATTGATGAGCAACTAGTTGCAAGGTATGTGAATTGCTTAAAATTTTCTATTCAAGATGAACTGAGCATGCATAGGGTTCGCAACATGGAAGAGGCATACCAATTATCCTTATAGGTCAAGGAAAAGAAAATTTGACAAATTTTCAAAGGAATAGAGGAGAAAGGAGGGGTACATGGTCTGCCTCACGAGGTGCTTTTAACTAAGGAAGAGAAACATCCTCCCAAGGAGCTGAGAAAGAAGAAGATACTCGATAAGGTAACCTGAATCAACCACAAGGAAGAGGATTTCAGAGGGTTATATGTTACAATGGTGGTATATGAGGACCTTATGTGTGTTTCAGGTGTGGTATATAGGGTCATCGAGCATTTGAATTCCAAAATTATAACATGCAAGATCTGGAGCAAGGAAAACATCCTAGTTTGAAATTGGTCCAAGATGAGAATGAAGAAGAAGGAGATGAATCTGAAGTCCCACCTGATATGGGGGAGAGTCTCATGATACGGAGTTCAATGGTGATTCCCGAAAAATAACAAAGGTAGAGTAGCAACAATGAATATTCTTGGCTTCGGAAAAATAATTTTCGAACCAGATGCACTTCTAGGGGAAAGGTATGTCAAGTTATTGTTGATAGTGCCATTTTTGAGAATATGGTTTCCAAAGAGATGGTAGATAAGTTTAAATTATGTTGTGAAACACATTCCCATCCTTACCAAACTGCATGGTTGAAAAAGTGGAATGAAGTCACCATTAATAAAAGATGTTTGATCAATTTTTCGAGTGGTAAGACTTACAAAGATGAAGTATGGTGTGATGTCATTCTGATGGATGCATGCCATCTATTATTAGGTAGGCCTTGGTAATATTATGCAAAAGTCATGCATGATGGAAGAAGGAATACCTACACCTTTTGTAAGGATGGATTGAAAGTCGTCTTATTTCCCCTTAGGGATGAGGGAAAAACTGAGAATATGTTGTCTGAAAGATATCTTGTTAAGGAAATGAAGGAAATTGGATTCTGCTATGAATTAA
Source organism: Picea sitchensis (assembly GCA_010110895.2). NCBI lineage: Eukaryota > Viridiplantae > Streptophyta > Pinopsida > Pinales > Pinaceae > Picea > Picea sitchensis. Next base: position 45,134 of record SNQJ01S0002929.1, on the reverse strand, counting down.
TAGTGCAAAAGGGAGTCGTGGAAGACGTGCCAATTCCTACTGAAGTGGCCAAGTTACTAGAATAATATGTTGATGTAATCCCTAATGAACTACCTGATGGTCTTCCACCAAAGAGGGATATTCAACAACACATTGATCTAATCCTAGGATCATCTTTACCTAGTCAGGAAACCTATAGGACGATTCCTACAAAACATGCAGAGCTCAATCGACAAGTGAAAAAACTTATAAAGAAAGGTTTTGTAAGAGAAAGCATCAGTCCTTGTGTTGTACCAACATTGTTGACTCCCAAAAAGGATAATACATGGAGGATGTGCACAAATAGAAGAGCAATAAATAAAATTACCATCAAATATCGGTTTCCATTACCTTGATTGGATGACATGATGGATGTGCTAGCCAGAGCTAAATATTTTAGAAATATTGATTTGAGAAGTGGATACCACCAGAACCGGATTCACGAAGGGGATGAATGGAAAACTGCCTTCAAGAATATGGATGGACTATATGAATGGACGATGATGCCATTTGGGTTGTCCAAGGCACCTAGTAATTTCATGTGGTTTATGAATACTGTTCTTTGACCTTATATTGGTAAGTTTTTTGTTGTTTATTTTGATGGCATCCTAGTTTTCAGTAAGACAAAAAGGATCACTTGCAACATTTAAAAATTATATTGGATGCATTGAGAAAACATCAACTTTATTCAAACCTGAAGAAATGTAGGTTCCTGCAAGAAAGTTTGGTATTTCTGGGTTTTTTCATCTCGACAGAAGGAGTCAAGATGGATTTTGAGAAGGTCAGAGCAATTTTGGAGTGGCCTAGTCCTAGGACCATAACAAAGGTAAGAAGTTTTCATGGGATGGCTACCTTTTACCGAAAATTTATTAGAAATTTTAGCAGTATTGTAGCACCCATAACATATTGCAACAAAGGAAATACATTCATGTGGACCAATGAAGCTGAGGAAAGTTTTAATTTTCTAAAGAAGAAGGTAATTGAGGCACCCATATTAGCCTTACCGGATTTTGATAAAGTGATTGAGGTAGACGATGATGCTTCACATGTAGGCATTGGAGTTGCACTTAGCCAAGTAGGTAGGCCAATTGAATTATTTAGTGAAAAGTTGAATGAGGTAAGAAAGAAGTACTCCACATATGATGTAGAATTTTATGTAATTGTGAAAGCATTGCGACATTGGAGGCATTGTTGAGTGAAAAAAGAGTTTGTGTTATTTATCGATCAAATTGTATTAAAATATGTAAAAACCCAAAAGAAATTGAACAATAGACATGGACAATGGGTCTCTTTCTTACAAGGCTACACCTTTTTTCTGAAGCACAAATCAGGACGGAAGAATCAAGTTGCAAATGCTTTGAGTCGGTGCATTGTTATTTTGACAACCATGGAAAATCAAGTAATTGGGGTTGTTGCATTAAAGGATCTCTATACATATGATAATGATTTTCGAGAGATTGTGGAATAGTTGAAGAATCCAATCGTTGGGAACATGGGTCTTAATCAAGGTGAATATTTTATGAAATATGGATAACTGTTCAAAGGAAAAAAAAACTACGCATTCCAATTGGTTCAATGAGGGAAAATATTATTAGAGACTTTCACAGTAGTGGTTTGGTAGAAGATTTAGGAAAGGATAAGACATTATCCTTAATCAAAGATAAGTATTATTTTTCGAAGATGAAAAAGGATATAACCAGGTATGTGGCACGGTGTAGGATTTTCCAAATGGATAAAGGACACTCACATAACATAGGGTTGTATATGTCATTACCAGTGCCAACAAACCCATTTACAGATCTAAGCATAGATTTTGTGTTGGGGCTCCCAAACACACAACGAGGTAATGATTCTATTTTTGTGGTTGTTGATAGGTTATATAAAAATGGATCATTTCATTGCTTGTAAGAAAACTAATGATGCATCGAGGGTGGCAGAGTTGTTTTTTTAGAAGTTGTTAGATTGCATGGGGTTTCAAAAACTATTAACTTTGGTAGAGATACTCAATTCTTGGGTCATTTTTGGAGGAATTTGTGGAAGAAAATGGGGACTAAATTACATTTCAACAATTCCTATCACCCCCAAACACATGGGAAAACTGAGGTAGTAAATCAGATTTTAGGAAACCTGTTACGAAGCATTGTTGGAGAGAATCCCAAGAAGTGGGATTTGGCTTTAACTCAAGCACAATTTTACTACAATAGTTCAGTGGATAGATCTACAGGTAAATATCCATTTCAGGTTGTTTACAGTAGAAATCCTATGGGTCTCCTAGATTTGGTGCAACTACCACTTGGGGATATGATAAGTGATGATGGGGAAGCATTTGCAGAACACATTCAACAATTGCAGCAACATGTGAGACAAAAACTATAGGCCAATAGTGAATAGAAAAAAATTATAAAATATGCTCACCAACGATACAAGGTATTCAATGAAGTTGATTGGTGATGGTTTATTTATGAAAAGAACAGTTTCCTAGAGGAACCTACCAGAAATTGAATATTCTCAAGAAAATCAATGACAATTTTTATAAGGTCAATTTACCAATTGATCTCGATATCTCCCTTGTGTTCAACATTTTTTAATTGTATATCTTCCATGGGGACGATCTGGGTGATGATAGTGATGTAGAGGTGGATTGGCAACAAACCATTCCAAGCAAGAAAAAGGAAAACATTGTGCATATTTTAGATAAGAAGACCCTTCATACTCGGCAAGGCCAATACAACTGATATCTGGTCTAGTGGGAAGGCATAACACCAACAAAGAGTACATTGATTATAGAGGGGGACTTTTTGAACCTAGATATTGATAAGTGGCAACAATTTGAAGACAATAACTTGCAGGAGTTGCAATCCTTTCAAGCAGAGGAGAATGATGCAGGGATTTTTCGAGGGTCATAAATTTTGATTCGGTTATCCATTTGGGATGAAATTTTACAGGGAGTTGTATATCGAAGAGTTTATTTCCATGTCAATTTGATACTTTAGATCAGACATTGTTTTGACACTTTTTAGGGCCAAATTCCTTCATATAAGGCCTCAAATTGGGGTTTTTGTGTTTTTACAAGAATTTTAAAATTTTTAATTATCAGTTATCTCTTAGTTTATGAAATTAACTAGAAAAGCGGGTTGAAAAATAATGTTTCTATATTTATCTCTTAGTTATTGGTAAGTTTTAGAGTCATGTGAGAATTTCCTAAAATTAGTTGTTTTTCTAAAATTAGTTATAAGGATTGAACTTCCATTGTAATAGTTAGGAAGGAGAAGGAATAAAAGAGAGTTATTTTCCATTCTCATGTGTTTGCGTGTTTTTTAGATCTTGTCAATGAATCCAAGTTTATTGGTTACGTCATACGACCTTGGAAATGATCTAGGGAAGAAGGCCATGCCTTAGGTCCTAAATAAATCTTTGAGGCATCCAGATCCATGAATAATGCCTTGAACAACCACACGTGACCTCTAAGAAAGGATGTTAGTGCCCTCACAAGGTTTTGTGCATTAGGTATGGGTCTTAAGGCCTTGATATGGTCAAGGGGGGAAACCAAGACTTAGTCAAAGTAAGAATATTCTACGGATCTAGGGACAAACACAATTCTTCAAACCACCACACCCAACCTCTCAAGGGTCATGAATGACACCTCAAACAACCATATATGACATCTCAAGGATATATGTTTCCTTCAAGTGGGGATATGTGCATCACTAGGATATTTTACGCACTAGGTATGGGTCTTGGGTACTTGGGAATGATTGAGAGAGGAAACCCATGAATAAGGTCCTAAAAGGAACATTCTAAGCATCTAGGGCCAATAACGACGTGTTGAATCACCACAAAGGACCTTTCTAAAGTATCCTTGATCTCCAGATAGGGATAGTCAACATTATGAGTTTTTGAACATTAAGTATGAGTCTCTGGAAACTAGATATGGTCAAGGGAACAAGCCTAATATTTATACCTCAAAGGAATCCTTTAGGATTTTGGGGCTAAGTATGACACCTTGAACAACTAAAAATGGCCTCTTAAGGTCATCCTTTGACTCTAACTAGGTATATAGGTACCATTATCATTTTTTAGCACTATGTATGAGTCTTGGGGCTCTGAACATAGTCAGGGGAGGAAACATGGGCCTTAAGTCCTAAAGGAATGAAGAAAGATGTCTTGAACAACCACACATGGTCTCTTGAAAGTATCATTGGCCTATCCTTAGCTTATGACTAGGGATGTTGGTGCCACTAGGTGGTTTTAAGAAGTAAGCATGTGTCCTAGGGCCCTTGAAACAATCTAGGGAAGAAGACCATGCCTTAGGTCCTAAAGAAATCTTTGATGAATCTAGATTCATGAACATCAATTCCTCGAAGCACCACACATGACCTATGGAGTGTATCCTTGGCCTCTAAGAAAATATGTTAGTGTTGTCACAAGGTTTTGACCATTAGTTATGGGTCTCGAGGCCTTGATATGGTTGAGGGGGGGAACCTAGGACTTAGCAAAAGTATAAATATTTTAGGAATCTAGGTCCAAACATGACACCTCAAACCACCACACCTAACCTCTCAAGGGTTTAGGCATCTTCTAGAGCTCAAGGGTCATGAATGACACATCAAACCACCATAGATGACCTCTTGAGGGGATATTTGTCCTTCAAGTGGGGATATGTGAATCATTAGGATATTTTGAGCACTTGGTATGGGTCTTGGGTCATTAGACATGATCAAGAGAGGAAACCCAAGAATTAGGTTCTAAAGGAAGCTTCTAGGCATCTAGGGATAACAACGACATGTTGAACCATAACAAAATACCTACATCAATATTCTAAACACACACACATTCTAAGGCAGATGCACCCTCCTACTCAAGAACGTGTGTGTTCCTAAAACATCTGAGTTGACAAGTATGTGTGGAAGTTTGGGGAGCATCGACGCTATAGATTAAGAACGTGTGTGCATTTCTAAGAACACACACGCGTTCTTGTGTGTGCATGTTCCTATTCACCTCGTTGCAACTTGTTCGACCATAAACTTCATGGGAGGACCTTTCATTCCTTAGGATCTCTATGAAAAGCTATTTGAAACACCATTCAAAACCTTCAAGTTCACAAACAACAAAATGGCGAAGACAAGACTTGTCTTCGACCATTCATATAGGGGTTTATTTGCTAGATAAATAAGAGGGTTGTCATGATTCTAGCATCATCATCCACAAGTGCATCCACATCCATGGGTGAAAAAGTGTCATGAATCAAACTATGCATCCCTTAATTCACTAATATATCATTATCATTCTCCTCCATTATATTTAGGTATTGTCATTGGCTAAGATATTATCAACTTCAGTTCCATGTGGCATGTTGACCTTTGTGATTAAATAAAAACCATAAATATTATGTTCAAATTTAACATAAAAGAAAAATGATATAAATATTAGAAATTTTGATTTTTTGTGTGAAAAGATATATGGAAAAATCTAAATATAGATAAAGTATAATTACTTCACTTCACAATCAATTATTATTTTAATAAGATATATCATTTTCATATTACTACTTCTATCCACAAAAATTGTTAGATCCACATATTTGAGTGATTATTTATGTATAATCTCAGCGCGGGTTTTTCAACATGCTTGATCTATTTTTGCATTCAAAAATGAATTTTAAACAACAAAAAATATTGATTTAGTGCATATTTATGTCCAAGGATGAAAAAAAAACAAAATTTAGAACAATTAGACAAAGTCTTGTATTAGTAAGAGATCATCTTTATATAACTACTTTTATTAATATAAAAATTATAATAAATTCATTTTAAAAACCAATATGAAATAATTTTTATTTTAATTAAAAAATATATATTATAAAAATAATTTAAAAATATATATTCAATTTAATATATAT
>SNQJ01S0002929.1:0-33199 GCA_010110895.2 Picea sitchensis | reverse complement strand
CCTGTTTGTTCGTTTACGAACAGCCCTAAGGCGTTCCTAAACATTTAATGGCATCCAGTTGTCTTTCGATAATATATAACATATTTGGAAATTTTTATATCTCTAACTACACTACATGTGTTTTGCTCTTTTTAAAGTTTTATATTTCATCAATGTTTGGGGCTCCAAATTTTGGATTTTGATGGATTATTATTCCACATTAAAAAACTACAAAACTATTGAAAATATATGAAATATTGCACGTAAATGGAGGTCGCATGTTTTATAGAGCATTTAAACATAACTCGAAGAAATAAAAACACACACAAAAAAAATTAATAATCAGAAGTTGGTATATAATTTTTTTCATATTATTTTTATAAGTTAAAGACATTTTTATAATTATAAAATATTTTTAAAATATAAATATAAATTTATTTAAATAAAATATATTAATAAAAATCAATATAATTTAATAAAATATTATATATAATATTAATGTTAAATTGTTAATTTAATATATTTTAAAACATTTAAAAATAATAGAAAATTCTTTTCCAAAATTATTATGAAAATTAGATTCAAAATTTAAATACATTACAATAAAAACAATATTCTTTTAAACCTTTTAATATAAGAACTTTTTAACTTAAAATAATAAAGCATTTTCAAAAAAGGAATAAGATCTGTTTAAGATAAGTATCGTTTTTCATTGGATTCATATTGCATCTACACCTTATGAATTCACAATTCTTATAGAATTATCTCAAGTTTTAATAAAAAAAATTAAATATAAATTTGTTGTTGGCATCTAATATAGGGTTGAGGGTTGATTGGGGGAGATGTTAGAGAAAGCATATTATGTTTTCCCAAAATCTCCTTTCAAAGAAAACATAACATATTTATGAGAGTTGGGTAGGGTGAGATATTAGGGAAAACATAAGAGGTGGAGGGAGATATTATGTTTTCCTTAATATCTCACCCCACCTCCATCCTATGTTATTATGGAATGAGGGTGGGGTGGCATGAGATATTAGGAAAAAAATTGAAGGTGGAGAGTGATATTAAGAAAAACATTATATGTTTTCCCTAACCATCCCACCCTATGCTATTATGGGGGGAGATATTAGGGAAAACTTAATACCCCACCCTATGTTATGTTTTCATTAATATCTCACCCCACCACCACATTAGTTGTCATGTTTTTCATGATATCCCCCCCACCCTATGTTATGATGGGGGGAGATATTAACAAAAACATATTATCTACCCTCACTCTCTGAGTTGGGGGAGATATTAGTTAAAACATATCATCTACCTCCACCCTTATAATCAATGAAAACATATTATTTACCTCCACCCTAATATGAGGGTGTGGGTGTAGAGGGGATATTAAGTCGAGGTAGATAATGTGTTTATGCTAATATCTCCCCCCCACCCTTTAACCCTCCTTGGAGGGTTGTTGGAGGGTGGGGGTGGAAGTGGGGGAAGATATTAGGGAAAACATATGGAGGGGTGGGGGGAGATATTAACCAAAACATATTATCCACCCCCACCCTCATATCCTCCCCCTTCACCCTCATATTATGATGAGGGTAGGGGTAGATAATATGTTTACGAAAATATCTCCCGCCACCCCCACTCTCAAAAAGCGAGGATGATTAGGGTGGGGGTACAATGAGATATTAACAGAAACATACTATCTACCCTCATCCTAATATCTTCCTCCATCCTCACCCTCATGTTAGGGTGGGGGAAGATATTAGGGAAAGCATATTATGTACCCCCACCTTCATATCTTCCTTCACCCTATGTTTTTCCTAATATCTCCACCCCCAATGCTAAGATATGTTGGTAGCTAGTCATGAATTCCCACATTATTGCTCACAATATTGAGATGACCAAACGGTGACAAGATGCCTTTACATCGTTTCTCACAATGCACTCCTCATAATGCTCCTCAATGCACCTCACTCACTTGTGACACTTCATTGTGCCTCAACCCTTACTCAATTGTGACTACTCAATACACCTTGGCCCTCCTCACACAAGACTCATATCAGATAACAACTCACAATGTAGCGTGATGTCAAATGACAAGCAATGTCAAATGCCAAACAATGCCAAATGTGTGATGTCAAATGACAAACAATGCTAAATGTCAAACAATGCAAAATGCCAAACAATGTATATTCTTGGTGATGGGATACTTATTTTATAGATAGAAATTAAGTTTTTTTAAATTGTTTTATGGTTTTTTGGGGACATCATAATATTAACACTTAAAGAATGAGAAAACATGCCAATAATATCTACGTGCTCCCACCCTCATATTATAGGATTATGGGAGAGATTATGGCAAACATTTATAAAAATAAAGAATAAAATATATTTTGATATATTTTTCCTAATATCTCTTTTTAGTAAATCTCGACCTTTTCTCACAAATATCTCCACCCACAAGATCTTCATAAATATTAAAAAATTCTTTCATAAAAATGAAAATGAAAATATATTTTCCTAATATCTTCCCCACAGATCTTCATAAATATTAAAAAAAACTTTCATAAAAATGAAAATGAAAATATATTTTCCTGATATCTTCCCCACATAACAATAAAGATGTCCTAGTTTGTTTTCCAAAAATGTGTTAAAAAGTGTCACTGCAATCTCCCATCCGACCCTCATAAATTTATGAACAATAAATATTTCCTAGCTTGTTTTCCTAAAAAGTGTCATCACAATCTAATCTATTTGACACTAAATGATCCGTTCTCGGAGAAGCTAAGACGAAGTGTCCGTATCATGAGAATGATTGTACACGGATTTTTTTTCAATTTCCAACCATAAATAACGAGTTGCAAATCGATACCCTGTATAGTTTGGTGAAGGATCATATTGACCGATGGTGTAAAATCATCGGTCAATATGCTCCAAGCATTTTGATAGGCCACATGGTTTGGTGAAAGGAGCATATTGGTGGAAAAGCATGAACTGTCAAGCGCACTGTGTTTTCGATCTTCATCTGAAACACATGTTAATGGAACTATATCTGATGCTTTTTTAAACCACAAGCTAAAAGACAAATCTAGGGATCTCTATACACGACAAAACATCGGAATCTATGGACGAGTCTTTCAAACCGCTGCCGGTACGAGCTTTTTATTCTTCAGAGATGGCTGGATGTTGGCCGACTACTATTTATAAAAAACTCATCATGTAATTGACTTCAATCGCCATTTGGGGAGATGGCCCTGCCTTCCTCTTCATTGTCATTCCACATTCCAGCTGGAGCTCATCATCTCACTCTCAATGCTTATGCTAACACACAGTGCTTTCCACATTTCTTCAGCACGGTTAATGCAGGAACAAGTGCTGGAAAACGGAGAAGCTTGTACCTACAATGGGGTAAAGGTGATACATGATTTTTACTTTTATTGTCTTGTCCTTTTAGTGAGAAATAGTTTTTTTTTATTATTTGATCTCCTACACTTAACCGAAGAATAAAAACTTATTTTCCTGTTTTCGATGGGTAAAGGTCAGTAAATAGTTTTCAACATAATTCCTTTGATCTTTCCGCAATTAGCAGAAGAATAATAACTTTTTATCATGTCTTTTCCAGCAGATAACCAAGCCAAAAAAACTGGGTAAACATTCCACCTCAAGCCATCTAAACTATCCATTATCCACTACAACTATTATTGTTATTTTATCTCACACTAATTTCAGCTCAATTGATCAATATATTTTATTATGCAGGTTCAAACAAGATCATTGCTTGTGTTGGAGAAGGTACAAAATTCCTTCCTTATCAATCTGAAAAAACTGGTATAGCATTTGGTAGAAAGTAATTTAAATGTTTACAACCTCTTATCAAGTCATTACTTTCCTCATTGTTTTTATTGGATACCTTCAGATTCGCGTTTGGCTCCTACGCTCGTGAAACGAGAATTTCCTCCAGGTTTTTGGAAGGACCATGTTATCGATTCTCTAACTTCATCTCACAAGGTTAGTGATCTCAGCGGAATGCCCATCTCTGTAGCAGCTCTTTCTAAGTTTTTATAATTGACTACGTGAAATAATTCTAGATTGCAGCAGCAGACTAAAACGTATCTAGACATTAATATCTGTTAAATATATAAATATATATGTAACCTCAATAGTCTTCAATAGCCGCTTCATTTGCTTGAGCTTATTTAGCTCAGCCTTTTGTCCTTTTCTAAATATTTTAGATTCTCTATTTTCTATACTCAATACAATTTGTGTTCTGCTCATTTTCTTGTTTTCCCAATTCTATCTTCTTCTTCTCATTTTGTCATGGTATCAGAGCTTCAGACTTAAGCCTCTTCACATAGTTTGGAGAGCAGTATGATCCTGAGAAGCGCAGAGTCTACATTGTCTATGAGAGCACACTAACGCAAGTTTCTTCACAAAGCTTGGAGAACAGTTCGCAATCTAAAGTTCGCTCAAAAGATTGTTGCACACAACAAGCACAAAGAAGCAGAGCAACTGCAGAAGGACGCAGAGTTTAAAGAATCTTGGAGAACACTCTATAGTCCACTAAAGGAGCGTTGAGACAACAGTCTGCTCAAAAGATCGTTGGAAACATCACAGCGCGTGGAGGCAGACCTGCAGAAGGAGAATCGAAGGACAACAAAAATTAAAGATCCGTGAGCTTTTAAAGAATTCGTGAAAGATTCACGAGATTCCTTCTTAAGAAGAAAGTCTTTGCAGATACAACAAAAAACAAGCTCAGCAGCTGTAAGATCGGCCTTGCGAAAAGATTTGAGCCATTAATCAAGATCAGAAAGAAAAAGGAGCACGCAGAAAAGGCGGACGTGCTACAACCGTCAGATCTGAGCACAAGGACTAGCAACGGTTGGATCCCGAGGTAAGTGCACGAAACTTAACCTTTTGGAAGTGCACAGGAGAATACCTGAAGAGTCAGGAGCCGCAACAATCTTGATCGTCCATCGAGAAGGGACACGTGGCAAGAGATCAACATTGCGTTGATTCACAAATCGAGAAATTAGAGATAGGAGAAGCAAAAAATCGCGAAGTCCGAGTTCGTGAAAGGATCACATTTGTTGATCGAAGGAGAGTCGTGGACCGTAGATTTGGTCCTGAAGAGTTCGCAATTTCGGGTATTGGAAGAAGGGAGACGAGCATTCTTTCGATATCCCGAGACGTGAAGTCCCGAAGTGTGAAGAAGAGATCTGAACCGTTGGATCACAGGGAGTCGTGGACCGTTGATATGACACAAGCACGAGTTCAAGTTTCGAAAGAAGGGAGACAAAAAATCTTTCGATATCACGAAGCGCTCGGAAGTTGGGCCCCAGGTCATAGCTAGAGGTCAGATCGTGGAAGTCAAAGGGAAGGAGCTAGCACTCACTAGACTCTAGTTCTAAACTTCGGAAAATCGGGAGTCATAAGAAGAGAGGTGAGAAGTCCTCCAAATTCCCGCAACATGAAGTCTCGAAACATGAAAACCTGAAGCGCTTGGTTCTCAGCCCCTGGTCACACGAGAAGCTGAACTTAATTTTTTTTTTCTCTCAAGTAAACTCAAATAGCCCGATTCCGCCATTAGAGGGGCTACAGTTGCTAAAGAACAGAGCTGAGAGCTTTGAATCCATAGATCTTTCACTCGGATAGTCAGATCAAACCATATCGAAGCTAAAGAAGTGCTCATCCCCGTGTTTTTCGGCCCAAAGTCACACAGAGGATTTCGCGGACCTTTTTTTTTTTTATTCTTTTGCACAGGAAACAAGTAAGCACGCAAAACTCTAACAATTTTTTACTGTTAATATTTTTTAAGATGGCCACCTCTAGCAATTTAGGACCGATTCTTCTTGGAAAGAATTATGAGTTTTGGTCTCTTAGAATGAGATCCTTCTTGCAAGCACAAGAGTGCTCAAATCTAATGCATCTTGGATATGTGGAACCAGATCCAGCAAACCTTGCTGCCATGACCAACCAACAAAGAACTGCTCAGGCAACACAAAGGAACAGAGAGAATAAGGCAACATTCTGGATTCAAAATTTTGTGGATGACTCGATTTTCTAAAAAATCATAGGTGTTGTTACTTCAAAACAGGCCTGGGACATCCTTAAATCAGCTTACCACAGTAATGACAGGGTCAAAACAGTCAAACTGCAGACCTTGAGGACGCATTTTGAGACTTTAAAAATGACAGAGTCTGAAAACATTGATCAGTTTATGACTAGAGTCATGGGAATCATAAACCAGATCAAATTGACTGGTGAAGCCATCCTTGATCAACGAATTGTTGAGAAAGTCCTCAGAAGTTTACCAAAGAAATTTGAATGGTTGTTACAACCATCCTTGAATTCAAAGATCTGTCAAATTTTTCAACAAATGAATTAATGGGTTCCCTGTTGACACATGAGACCAGACTACATCTTGAAGATGAGTCAATAACCAATGCCTTCAAGAGTTAGTTCGCTTTTAGCAGAGGGAGAGGGAGAGGTAGAGGCATAGGTCATCAAGGAAGAGGGAGAAGTCCAAGTAACCATCACTCAAATGAAGGTCACAGACAACAAAACCATAATCATAATTTCCAAGGTTACCGACAACAGAACCAGAATCAAAATTTTCAGCCTCAAAGAGGCAGAGGGAGAAGATCAAATGAAAAATCAAACATACAGTGCTATTACTACCAAAATTTTGGGCACTATGAATTTGAATGTCGGAAGAAGCAAGTAGATCAACTCTCAGGCATAGTACATGTCTCAAATCATGAAGGAGAAACCTCAGATGGTATGTTTCTCTCATGCCACAAGACTAAAGAACAACATAAAGATCTCTGGTTGTTGGACAGTGGATGCAACAACCACATGGCAGGTAACAAAGATTTACTCTCATGCATTAATTCTTCAATTTCATCTGATATCACCCTTGGAAATGATTCTTTAGTCAAAGTTCAAGGAAAAGGAATTGTTCCTATTCTTACTAAACAAAATGTAAATAAAGACATACACAATGCCTATCATGTTCTAGATCTGACACATAATCTGCTAAGTGTAGGACAACTAATTGAACGTGGCTATAAGGTCCTTTTTGAAGGAGAATCCTGTAGGATATATGATAAAACCCCCACCAAAAAATTGATTTCTGAAATCCACATGACCAGGAATAGAATGTTTCCCTTGACCCTCAGAACTGCAAATCTGATCCAATCATATGAACAAAGTACATCCACCTCCAATGAAACTATGGTTTGGCATAAAATATTTGGACACCTACCCTTTCAGAGTGTAAAGACCGTCATTTAATTTAAACTACCATGAATTAAAACAGAGCAGTAATTTTGAAATTCACTCAATTTTGCATAATAAATCCGATATTACAATAAATAAAAATTTATTAACAATTTCATTCTAAAGATTCATAACTACAACCTTGTCGATCTTTGCCTCCTTAGCTTGAATCGCCCATGACTGACTTATCTGGTACTAAACCGGTACCCTGGGCTAAGCTATCCCTAGGACATCAATGGACGTCCTAGCCTCGGCCAAAACCCCTCAGCCCCGGTGCATTGTAAATCCCATTTATTCACTCACTCTGTCCCAATGCTCCCAAATCTCCTCTCCCACGGAATGCATGAATAAATCCCTCCAAAATGAATAATCCTCTCCATGGTCCTTCTCCTCCCTTATGCCTCCTTCAACATAGCACCTTTACTCCCCACCAAACAACTTATCCATTGATTAATGCCTTATCTGTTAATTTATTTCTTATTAATGATCTTATCCTTATTTAATGTTCCTTTTACGTATGGTTACATTATCCCTTATGGGATCCCCGTAACCCCTATTTAACTATATATTTTATTTTTCCTCATTTTAGATTTAATACATAATTAATCAATTACTTAATTAATAATCAATTAATCACTAACCATTAGTTTAATGCTTAATCGTTAATGTCTCATTTAATAATTAATCATTCATTAACCCTTAATTAAAGGGTTAATCATGCTTAAATAACCCTTAATCAAAATAATTAATTAATATAATTAATTAAGGTTATATAATAATTAATTATAATTTAAGCTGTGTTTAGGACTGTGAAAGTATTCATATTAATAAGTAAAGTCATTACGAGTCTATAAGTCTTCTATAGAAGCACTCTCCATAGTCAAAGGTCTATCGTCAAAGAGAAAAATCCCCCATGAATCTTGCATGCTTGGAAAGCATAAGATAACTAGCTTTCCATAGTCCTCCACTCAATCCAAACAACACCTAGAAGCTGGTTCCTGTGAGTATGTGGACCAATGCAACCAGAGTCAATGGTGGTAGATTTTATTTTCTAGCGTTTATTGATGGCAGGAAGATTTGGATCTATTTTCTCATACACAAAGTCTAAAACTTTTGCAAAATTAAAATTCAAAGTTGGTGAAAAGCGAGTGGAAATATGTAAAAATCTATCAAGTCAGATGCTGGAGGAGAATGCAACTCCACGTCATTTTACCATTCTGCAAATCACAAGGGCATAATCATGCAAACTTCATTAGGTATACTCCCGATAGAATGGAGTGGTGAAAGGAAAAATCAGACAATAATGAACATGGAAAGAAGCTTACTCAAAGAGAAAATTTTGTTAAATAACTTTTGGAGGGCTGAAAATTAGCATGCTCGGTTTATCTTTTGAATAAATCTCCAACCACCAATCTAAGATGAAGGTCCCTCAGGAAGCATGGAGTGGGACAAGCTAAATGTTGCACATCTCGAGGGACATTTGGATGCATAGCATACACTCACATACCTTTTAATTAAGGAAGAAGCTGGATGATAGAAGTGAAAATGTACTTGCAGCTCACAATGGTAAAATCCTTGGTGCTACAATCCAATATCCAAATGAAAAGGTGATTCAATAGATATGTAAAATTTCTTGAAAATCATTTATGGAACGAGTCTGAAAATCAGTCAATGGACAATCAAGATCCATTGATGTTGTTAAGGTTTAAGCTAACATTAGAGTTCTTTGCATTTCACTAGATAACAATAGCATAGATAGGATCACTGAAATACACAATCACAAGGAACCCACATCATTTATCCTTGGAAACCCTCATGGGGTAGAAACCCAACAAGACTCTGATCCACCCCTCATTGGCCCTACCCTATAAGCTGGAGGATACAGGTGGGAAATGCCTCCACCCCTCCCTAGCAGAGGCAGGGTCAACACCCTACAATGGAATTTACAGTGACACCCTGTGTTCTTTGGAGGTTTTGTCATCGTTTATTTGGTTTTGGTGAATGGATTACACAATCATGCCAGCGATCCACCCTATCATAGCAGTGCATCCAAGCCAATATAAATTTTCAAATACAATATTCATACCATAATGTTTCTGCACCGATTAGGTGTTCTGATATGCACATTTCATCCTTATTCCTCGGCTTCTTCATAGCCCATAGCACAGAGATTAGTGCATGCAACTCATACATTTCTATGCATTATCATCGTATGGTACCTACTATCATCATTTCACTTTGGTATCTACGTACCCGATAAGTTAACATCAAGTTTTTTAATTAGAAATAGACCTCATAATATCTCCTTATTCAATTTCATCACCCTTCCACAAGATTATCATTTACTCAAATTAGATTGCATAATATCCAACATCATCCTAACATCACTTAAACATTCAATCATTTCACATTTATAGTAGTGTCGTAGCATATACATCATCATCAGTAATTTTATAAATTAGGTAAAGAAGTTTTTCATCCACATACTAGATCGCATTACATACATCATCATTAACATTTAAACATTCATAGAATTTATGTACATGTAGCGAGATCATCATACATCATCATCAAATAACATTTTAAACATTCATAAAAGTTCATACTTCGGTAAAGTTTCTGAGTGTATATGCTCATGGTGATAGAAAATAAAGTATATATAGTCCTCAGGTGGTCACAAACGTCTTAGTCAAAAGGTGGTGTTACTTACACCGATAAACATGTGTTCGGTGGTCAAAATAGTGAGAATAATCTCATGTAGTAGTGTCTCGGCATCTTCCCAAGTAGCAGATCCTGGACTATACTTGTCCATTGGACCTTAACTTGGTCTACCCGACGTTTCTTGAGTTTTTGGACTCTACGGTCCAATATGTATGATTTATGCAGAAACGGGGTTCCCATTCAGAGCCACACGCAGTCACCAATTTAGTTTATGAGTTCATCACGGTAACATAATGGCGTAAAAGCGAGGATACATAGAATACATTATGAGGTTTATGCAGAAGTGGAATTGTGATCTGAGGAGGCGATTGAAACTTAGTGGGTCCAATTTTCCTCTTGGATCACGAATGGTCCTATAAAACGGGGTGACAACTTTGTCCCCTTCCCAAGCAGTATGGTACTCTTAGGCGTCTGAGATAGAAACTTGGTCTCCCACTTCATAACCTTGGTCAGTCCTGTGTGCATCCATAGCACTACGCCCTGACATGTGCTTCCTTTTAATCTACGCCCTAATGAGAATCACTTGTTCCTCCATTTCATGAATCAATTATGGCCCAACTATTACCTTTCGGTCTTCTAGTCTATCCCAACTCAAAGGTGTTATGCACTTGGCCTCCCGTTACAAAGCCATTAGGGTGGCATTCCAATCGGAACTATGATAAGCATTGTGTAGGCAAACTCTACCAAAGGTAGGTATTTCCCAGGTCTAATTATCCCACATTACATACATCCTAAGCATGTCTTCCATGACTTGATTTACCTCGATCTGTCCATCATTTGGGATGATAAAAGGCATGTAAGAAGTTCAAAGCGAGTCCCTAGCGGCTTTCCAAAACCTAGATGTGAATCACGAGTCCCTATCTGAAATGATATTCTTAGGTATCTTGTGCAAATGGATAACCTCGCTTAAGAACACTTGTGCCACATTAGTGACATCGTATTTGTCTCTAACCGGAATGAAATGTGAACTCTTGGTTAACTTATCCACTATCACAAGAATGGCATTGTGTCTATGGGATGTGGCGACAACCCCACAACAAAATCCATAGAGATGACTTCGCGGACATACAAGACATCATGGTTTGGAGGCCTTTCTTTGGATGATGGTGGTCGACTTTCCCACCTACTTGACCTCTAGGCATTTGGCGGCAATGGACTACATGGCATTTCATGCCTACCCAAAGGAAGATCTTCCTCATATCTCGTGCATCTTTTCCTTTGGGATGTGCACTATAAAGTGATCTATGGGATTCCTTAGTATGATTAGCGATATCCCCGATGCTTAGGAATGTACATCCCGATATCTTAACAATCAGAGTGGTTTCCAAAACTAACGCCGTGCTTTGGATATAACTCTTTCGGGTTTGGTGACAGCACAAATACCAATTTGTCTCCTTGGGCTGCTTCTGCGTTCCATAAGTTGACTTTTAAGGGTACCAAGAGGGAGAAGATAGGTGGTCTCCTACTCAAGGCATCTGCGACCATTTTCCTTTCCCCTGATGCGATATACCAAAATCGTGCTCGCTCATAAACTCACTCCATGGCCTCTACCTGGAATTGAGATCATTTGAGTGAAGAGATGATTTAAAATTTGATAGTGGGCGGTTCAGTTTAGCCCAACAGGTAGTGCCTCCCAAAATTTCAAGCCGACATTCGGCCAACTCTAAATCATGAGTCGCGTGCTCTTTGTGTTTCTTCAACTTTCTTGGCCTTATAGTATCTGCTCTCATCCACGCGTTAGCGATACAACCCTTGCTTGGGGCATCCGTGCGGGGGCTGTGAAATCTTTTCCATATCGGCACTTTCGTGGGGTGGTGCTGGTTAGCGGTAACCTCTTATTTCGAGTAGGCGGCCCTATCACACTCTTACGTCCATTCATGCGACCCTTAGATTTGCAAAGGTGGTGATGGGTTTATTTTTGGATATCCTTCTACAAATCTCCGGTAACCGCTAGCCCCATAGAGCTTCTCACCTCATGTGTGCATTTTTGACGGCAGCCACTCCATAATGGCCTTTAGCACTACGGTCTGAATTCCTTAGCGAGGAAATGATATGTCCTAAATAGTGGATCTCTTCGAAGAAGGTGCATGAGCAGTTTCATACAATTTGTTCTTCTCTCCTAAAGAAGGCGGGGACAACTACTATTAGCAGAAGTGTTCCTCATGTTGTCTTTGATTCTTGGAATAGATGGGGATGCCATCTAAAAAGACTTGCACAAAACAGTCTAAGTACTTAGAATCGCAGCCCGTTCATGAGGCTCATGAATCTTGTTGGCGCATTGGTCAGTAAAGGTACTGACTTCGGCTTCGTAATGTCCAGGCAGTTGAAGAAGCTGATCTTTGGGGTATCACCTTCTTTAATCCTTAGTTGATGATACCGTGATCGCAAATAAATCTTTGATAATACCCGGTATCCTTTCATCGTCCGAAGAGATCATCAATTGAGTCCGAGATTTTTGTTCTTCAACGTAGCCGCGGTTCAGAGTCAGCAGTCTATACTGTTGATGTAGAGATCCATCCTTCTTCTTTACAAAATTACCGGTGCACCCAGGGGAGACGCACAGGCGCTGGCCCTAAATTAATAACTCTCGACGTTCTGCAAGTTAAGGTCTTCCATCCGGTGAGGAGTTTTGGAATTGGTTACGCACCGGTTTTAGCTCAATAATGGTAAAATCGAAGCTCTTCGAGGTAGCTACGGTAACTTGTTGGAAAACATCTTGAAAATTATGACAAGACGGATCTGTTGGTATGAGGGTCCCTTCACGTCTTTCCTTTGCCTCCACTCTGAGAAAGTCGACGCCCTTGTCTCAAGCACCGCTTAACCTTCATAAGTGATATAAAACATAAAACGACACTTTCTCTGTACACCTGGATCTCTATTGGTCTTCCTTCATCATCGACACAAATACCCTCTTTGAAGCGGTCTGCCAAGAAACGTGAAACGCTAATAATCCATTCAATGTGGTTAAGTCATATCGTCCCAAAGGCGATTGGCCGTATACTTTTCTTTAGTGAGTACTCCGGGTCTGCCTATGATGTCGACGCACAGGTCCCTACTTGCTTGTTTTTTCCCAGAAGCCATCTCGACTTGTTTAAAGTCATGTGTCGTGCTCGTAGGCTGCCAACCCACTCTTTTTCTAATGCAAATGGTGAAATGAAACACATTGCGCGAGAATCAAACAAAATCTTCCACATTGAAATGCAGATTTGTACAAGCAGACTCCTGCGGTGGATTGATGTTACGACCTAAAAGCGGTTATTAATTCGCGTGTGAATATGATGGCTGCTGCAAAAGCTCTCCCCATTAGCCTTTCCTTCTCACGTGGGCGAACCACGGTTAGCAACTCGGAGACGGTCCGGATTAAGTAATGGGGTCCTAAGCATCTCAACGGGCAATACGAGATTGAGCGGTGCGTTATTGGCCGATTCCCTGGCGAGTTCCTTCCACGGAACCCACCTTACATCACTTGCTCCCGATATGGTGCCGGTGGTCACATGCGAGATTGGCGTTAATGACGAGATCTTTTCGTTGCCATTGAAATTCTGCCGACTCGTCGCCCGAAGCGAATCACGTTACCACATCTTGGCGGTGGCCTTGGGCCCCTCCTAAGGAAATCACCGGGGTCTTTCCTCTGAATCTGGGCGATCGCGAAATGTCGATCTTACTTGTTGATCACGTCCTTATGTTCTTCGTAGCAGCACACTTTCCACCGCTTCACGCTACGAAGGCGGCTTTACATCCTGCATAAAATCTTGGGGTTCAATCCATAGATGAGCGCTCTGCTTGTCGTTGGTCAGTGTCCAAATTTGAACGTATTTAACCGGTTCCATGAACCTAATCTCATATTCTTCTACCCGTTTTGTTTCACACAATGATAAGGCGTAAATGCTAACTGTACTCCTCATTATGCGCTTGTAGATATTTCCTCCGGAACCTTTCCTCGAAAAGTTCCAAAGATACGAATTAATGCGGGGTAAGGTGCAATTGTCTTTCCGGGTTACCCCACCAATTCAGGTATTTGTCCATAGCGAAATGGCAATCTTCGTAGCCTTTGAATTGGGCGCGCATAGTCATAAAGGCAAACACACACAGTCATGCCTTCCAACCATGCCTCAGCGCATTCACTGGCGCGTCCTCCAGAAAACTCCGGAAGTTTTATCTTATGCAATTCCCGCGTGATGTCTTAAGGTGGAGGCCCTCCCCCTAAACCCCTCGGCAATACGGATTACCGCTCCATCACGGTGGGGTTCCGCCAGTTCTGCCAGGTGTATGCTAAAGTCAGTGGCTTCCATGAGGCGTAGTATGAAGCCCGAGGATTCGGAGGCCCGATAGTGGCGTGGTAGTTGGCCGGTACTGCGGCAGCGCTTCCCATACTCGACCTCCTCGAAGTCCTAACCATCATTGTGCTTTTGACGCATCAATAGAAGTGGTCAAGGTGGGTCCGAGGATGATGGTGCTACTAAACTTTAGAAATAGGGTTAGACGCAAGTTTTCTTTACTTATTACTCCATCGAGGATTGGCTTGGTTAAGGTTAGGTTTAAGCATCTAAGCCGTTTTGATCGTTCCCTCACAGAAAAATATTGGTTTTCTTTGTACAGCCTTCGCGTTAAGCCTTACGCCTCTAACTACGGTCCTAACCGTGCATATCTTTGCCTGGATTCACCATACATTGCTGGTCACGGGCATACAGTTTAAATACTCAATTTGACTAAAAATAGCCTTCAGTGTTTTATTAATTTTAGCCGAAGTACACCTCTGGGCCTCAATGATCTTTTAATCTTAATTAACCTAAAACCATTGCTCGATGGTTATGTAGAATCTTTGGCATATTCTGCGTGGTCCTCAATATCAATAGGTCGATTTATCATTCATAGCCAGCACCTTTATCGCCAGCATCCGTTATGCGATTTACTTTTTAATATTTACTAATCGCCAAAATGTTTTGGGTTATATAGTACTACGTTTAAATGATTAATTAGAATTAAATCGTGGCATCTAAATAAATATCCCGTCATCTGACCCAGCGTTTCTGCGTTAAGCCGGTAGCCTTTGGCATTAGTTTTCTTGAAACTGCCCGGGTGGGTAGTCTTGGGTATGATGGTTGAAGTGTTTAAATGCTAGATTAATTATAAAAGAAACAAGGTATGGTGCATTGGTAACTTAGACTTTGCGAAGGCATACACCAGTGGGGAGGTCCGGACAAATTCTCCGCAGACTCCTAAACAATTTGTTATTTAATAGTAAAATAATGTTGTTAATCCTTAATTAAACTAATTAACTAGTTTAATTAGTTAATCCTTTAACCCATTAGTTAATTAGTTGCTTATTAATTAATTACTAATTAATTAATACTATTATTAATGACCTTCTTTTTTTTTGTAAATTTAAAATTTAAATATATAAACAAAAAGGATTATTCATTTAAATAATTAATTTCCTTTTACTAAATATAATAATAATAGAAATAAAAGAAATAAAAATTTAAAATAGAAAAATTAAAATAATAAGTAAAAAGTTTAGGCTAAGATGCGACTTGCATAGTACGTGCCTTCACTGCATGTTTGCCTTTCATTTTCGAATACCAAAATGGGTCTCCAACTCTCTCATATCAATTCATTTTCTCTTTCGAGATTTAATTTTTTGCCTCTCTCGGCTCACGGGTTTAAATAGCGAAGCCTTCCTGCTGATGAGCACGGCGATTACTCCATCGGCCGATAACTCAGGCATATGTCCCAAGATGAGTCTTTCTCCCACGAGTAGGTGTAGAAACTAAAGGTACTTTTAATATTATGTTATGTTTGTTTATTTGTAATGAAGAAATTGCTCGTGATTGCTCAGGTTTACACTAACATTGCATGCTTATACGCAGCTTTCAGATGCTCTATTCTCATGAGGATCAATGCACCTTTAACATTTATGCAAAATCTCAATCACCTTATGCTTTTTGAATATTAGAGGATCTTACCTTTGTAACGGGAAAATGGATAGTAAACATTTTATTGACAGTGATAGAGTAAATTCTCAATGGATGATAGTAAACTTTATTTTAAATTTTGTTTGAATCTTTATTCAAGTATAACATCTATGATTGCAAAAGCGATTTTTCGCGGTCTACGCGATAAATTCTTAATGAATTTTGTTTCATACAATTGTATTTCATTTAATAATGTTCTAAATGCTTTGTTATCTGGAGTAATGGTGGAATTAGTTTCTTTGCCATATTTTGGCCATACAGTTTAAACATTCACGCCCATATTAGAGGAGATAATTTGACTTTATACTTATATCATGCATTTAATATACCCAGAGACGAGTGAGTCGAGAACTGGATTTTGTTGTTAGGCTTGGCGCGTGTCTTGGTTTTGGTGACTGAGTGTTTGGCATACGTATTTGTTGTTAGGTTTGTTTTGCATACATAGTCGCTGGACATGCCCCTCGGCGAAGTACCAAGCCTATTGTTTACAGTGAACATCGTATGTGACATCCCATATTGAATTACTTCACTATGATATTCTTCATATACATTCATTGTATTGCAAGAATTCACAACAATTACAGATTCATCCGTAAATGTAACATATTATATGGATGAGTTCCATAGAAATCTAATCAGAAAACAGAGTGGATTCTTCTTCTTGCAAGATTTATTCGAGGTCTGCTCTCTGGATTGTTTTCCAAAATTAAATTCCGTTTTCTTTCATACATACAGGTCTGGATCTTTTAACTATGACCCGAAACACAGAAATGCAACCTCTAAGGCTCCTTCTCCAATGAAGATTGACAAGAACTCATCAAAGTTGGCTATGCAACACAATTATGCTTGGAACTAAATGGCTCCGTCGCAACCTGCTCCTTGTAACTTTTGAAACCCTCAATAATCACACACACACGCTGTAGGATGCTTGAAATTTGGAAAGCCTGTGACCGAGTGAAAAGCGGAGCGAGTTAAGTTAACGGAAGTCCTAACCTCTTCGACTCTCTCCAGTCATAAATATTTGCGGGGCCGGGAAGATATTTCATCGAGCTGAACATGGACCTGAGTCCGATGAAAGAAAGTGCCAATGCATAGATGAAAAGCATGTGAAACTAGGATGGGCTTTGAATGTTTCTCTCTTGGATCCACAAGACCGTGATTGAATTATTACACCTTTCGGGGTTCAACAAAATTTATAGGTCATCCATCTCGAGGTCATAAGCTTACGGATTTGGCCTGCTACGTGAAAGTCCGCCTCGGCTGCCACAAAACCGCATAGACCCTTGTCACCTCCGTTTTCAATCGGTTTCGTGTTTTTGCGCAATTGCGCTGTGAAGAGGAGGACTTTAGAAAAGCATTTGGTATATGAATTTCATTTCTTTTCATTCTTACTTATTTGATTTTATGTCTATTCTTTGGTTTGTTGTTAGATGTAATCAACCCAAATCAATGTGTCTTTGACAACATACAACCAGCAACACGGGGCATATTGTATTAATTTTTGGACACCTTGCTGGGTAGCGTGCAACCCGCGAGGTTCTTATCAATTCTTTCCACCGAGAAATTACAACTATTGCATAAAGGCGGTTGCTTGAAATAAATGAAATATTAAATACCTTGCGTCTTAGATCTCTAAGTTGCTTCGATTTTTTAGAGATATTTTTTTTTTAGTAACTAACATATATTGAATTCAAACATATTACGATGAAATTAGACTTGATTTTGGTATGGCGGTTGAACATTTTTTTTGTTTCGCGGGGAAAGGGGAAATAACCACAATGCCACAATGGTCTTAGCCGGTTATTCTATGTGCTACATCATGGTTTCTATATAACATGTTAAGAACAATTTAACTAAATAAATACACACCACAAGCATGGTTCATAGCCCTTTGGCTTCTGGTGTTCGAATCTATTTCACGATACGAGATGTAAAGACCGTCATTTAATTTAAACCACCATGAATGGGCATTAATTTTGAAATTCACTCAATTTTGCATAATAAATCCGATATTACAATAAAAAATTTTTTATTAACAATTTCATTCTAAGATTCATAACTAACCTTAATATGATTCTGCTTCCTTAGCTTGAATGCGCTCCATGACAAGCTTACTCTGAAGAGCACCCCAAAACCGGCCACCCTACCGACTAGTTAGCCTAGCCCTAGGACATCAATAGACATCCTAGCCCTCTGATCCCAAAACCCTGACCCGGTGCATTGTAAATCCTTTGTTCTCCTGCAATCCCCAATGCTCCCAAAATCTCCTCTCCCCTGGAATGCATGAATGAAATCCCTCCAAAATGAATCCTCCTCTCCATGGTCCTTCTCCTCCCTTATGCCTCCTTCACGCCCTCGCACCTTTACTCCCCACCAAACATCTTATCCATTGATTAATGCCTTATATGTTCATTTATTTCTTATTAATGATCTTATCCTTTATTTAATTTTCCTTTTTACGTATGGGTTACATTATCCCATATGGGATACGTAACCCTGTTTAAACTTATATTTTATTTTTCCTCATTTGTTTAATACATAATTAATCAATTATGAGTAATAATCAATTAATCACTAACCATTAGTTTAATACTTAATCATTTAGTGTCTCATTTAATAATTAATCATTCATTAACCCATAATTAAGGAGTTAATCATACTTGAGCTAATCATAATCAAAATAATTAATTAATAACATATAATTAATTAAGGTTATGTATAATAATTAATTATAATTTAGCTAATGTTTAGGATTATTTATGAAATTATTCATATTAATAAGTAAAGGGTCATTACACAGAGTCTAAGTCTTCTATATAAGCACTCCATGGTCAAAGGTCTATCATCTTCAAAGAGAAAAATCCCCATGTGAATCTTGCATACTTGGAAAGCATAAGAGAACTAGTTTTCCTGAGTCCTCCACTCAAGCCAAACAACACCTAGAGGCGGATTCCTGCTTGACCTATGTGGACCAATGCAAGCGGAGGAGTCAATAGATTGGTAGATTTTATTTCTAGTTTATTGATGACTTTAGCGGAAAATTTGGATCTATTTTTCTCATACACCAAAGTCTAAAACTTTTGCTCAAAGAATTCAAAGTGGAAACTAAAAACCAGTGGAAAATATGTAAAATCTATCAAGTCAGATGGAGGAGGAACCATGGCAAATAATTTGCAAATTTCTGCAATTCATAAGGCATCATCATGAAAAATACAACTAGGTATACTCCCCAATAGAATGGAGTGGTGGAAAAAATGGACAATAATGAACATGGAAAGAAGCTTACTCAAAGAGAAATGTTTGTCAATTACATTTTGGGCTGAAGCGTTAGTAACAGTTTATCTTTTGAATAAATCTCCAACCACCAGTCCTAAGATGAAGGTCCCTCAAGAAGCATGGGTGGGACAAAGCTAAATGTAGCACATCTAAAGACATTTGGATGCATAGCACTACATACAACACAGATTAAGGAGAAAGCTGGATGATAGAAGTGAAATGTATACTTGGCTACAATGAAACATCAAAATCATATAGGCTCTACAATCCAATATCAAATAAATTAATTCTCGGTAGAGATGTAAAATTTCTAGAAAATCAATTAGGGATGAAAATGAGCCAATGGACAATCAAGATCCATTGATGTTGTTAAGGTTTAAGCTAACATTAGGAAGTTCTTGCATTTCACTAGATAACAATAGCATAGATGGGATCATTGTAACATTAGAGTTCTTTGCATTTCACTAGATAACAATAGCATAGATAGGATCACTGAGAAATACACAATCACAAGAGACACATCATTTATCCTTGGAAACCCTCATGGAGTAGAAAACCCAACAAAACTTCCTTATTATAGATAGCCAATACAATGCCAAGAGATAACTCAAACAAATACAAAAAAACCTCTCCCAAGAATGCGCCTCTCTCTCTCTCTCTCTCTTCTCCAACTATAGCTCCGAAACTTTCTTCTCAATGAACAAGTGAGTGTGTGTCTAAGTGAGGTTGATGCAGGAGCATTCTAAGAAGGCCAACAAAGCGAGTGCAAAAGAAAAGGACAACTGGAAATGCACCAGCATACATTTTGAGAATGTTTTGAATTTGAAAAGATAAAGCATTAATGTAATATCTGGGAGGATGTATATGCATTTAGGTTTTAAAGATTGTAAAACAGATCTTGAGTGTTGCTCTCATCTGTCGAATATGGAGGAATTTAATTGTAATGAATGTAAAGTAGTCGTAACTTTTAATTTCGATTAGATAGTTAGAGCTATAAGAGGGAAAACTCTAGAAAGCTCCCTCATATGTATTGTATTGTAGGATTTTGTTTTCTCATTGTAATTGTAAGTTGTAGAGCAAGAGGATAGAAGAGTAGAGGAACATAGATTGTAGAAGGTTGTATAAGCAGATAGTTGTTTCTATTGAATCCATGTACAAGAGCACTAGAATTAATACAATAATACTTTGATTATGTTTCATGGTGTTGTAATGGTTATTGTTTGCATCTATTGAATGATATGTTTACAGGCTTCTTATATTCTCTAGTATGTGTCTATTTCAAGATATGTGTGTGTATACTCTTGATATCATGGTGAATGTATGAAGTCAGTGAGAGGATAAATATAACTTTCAATTGTTTCTCTTCCTGAGAAATCCTGCAAGGAGTCCAGTGAGAGTCTGCAAGGAGTGCATTGACGAGATTCAAAGTTTTATCTCAGAAAACTCAGGAGGGATACCGTTGTTCTTATACCAGCAAGAGTGCAAGTACAACACAAGAGTTGTGCAAGGTGTGCATAGGCCAGTGGAAGTATTAGACTTTTCCAACCAAGAAGAAAGGTTGAAGAACTGTTGTTGCAAGGGGTGTGCAGAGTTAGAGGTGGTGAGTAACCAGAGGTTATTGTGAATGTCGCAAGGAGTGTGCGCAAGAATCCTTTTGAAGCCTTGAGCCCATAGCAGAGGTCAAGCTCAGGAAGGATAGATAATTCAAAGAATTCAAAGGAAGAACGAGGTCTGAAGTCACCTCGGAGAAGCCAAGTTCAGAAGGGGGAAGACGCTGAGTTGTTTGGCCAGGAGTCATCAAGAAAATCAAACGGACGGTTGAAATTCTCAGAGGGAGAATCGTCGAAGTTCTGTGGACCGTTAGATCTTGCAGACCAGCGGGAAGAGTAAGGTCGAGCGTCTTTCAACACTCATAATCTTTGAGGAGTAGTGTCCATTGGATTTGGATCAATGAGAACCATTGATCTCGTGCTTGAATTTCGTCATTTTGGAATTCGGGGCATGGAGAACGTTGTGTCTCAGAGTCGAGAGTTGCGAAGTCCCAATTCATAAAGTCCCAATAGAATCAGGACCATCAGATCACGGAAAGCTCAGAGCCGTTGACCCGTGGCGAGGAGTTAACATGATTTTGGCTATAGGGTGAAGGGAGTTGTGGCATTGCAATTTGCCGATATGTGAAATCCCAAGGTGCCAAAACATTAGGCCCAAATCACNTCCCAATTCATAAAGTCCCAATAGAATCAGGACCATCAGATCACGGAAAGCTCAGATCTGTTGACCCGTGGCGAGGAGATAACATGATTTTGGCTATAGGGTGAAGGGAGTTGTGGCATTGCAATTTGCCGATATGTGAAATCCCAAGGTGCCAAAACATTAGGCCCAAATCACAGTTGAAGGTCACATCAAGTGAAGTCAAGGGAGGAGTCAAAGATCTGTTAGCCCTTTTTGGGGTTTCAAGGATTGAAGGAGCCAGAGGGAATCATATTAGGGGTCGTGAAACCCGAAATACCTTTTTGGGTGAGGACTGCGGTCACATTAATTGGTCACGTGGAGTGGAGGTTAACGCCTTGTGCTCGTTCGCGCAGG
The DNA here is from genome assembly GCA_010110895.2 of Picea sitchensis. Classification (NCBI taxonomy): domain Eukaryota; kingdom Viridiplantae; phylum Streptophyta; class Pinopsida; order Pinales; family Pinaceae; genus Picea; species Picea sitchensis. The sequence continues at coordinate 11,384 of SNQJ01S0002929.1, read as the reverse complement.
CATAAATTTTGGAAAGAACCTGTGGAAACACTTGGGTGTTGGATATTCCTGTGGGGAATCAAAGAGTCAATTAGACTCAAAGGGAGGTAAATAATGATCCTTAGACCGAGATGTCGAGTAGAACTTGCTGAGGTAGGGGTGCTGCGTTAGGTGGTAGTAGAGCTTACAATCATTGTTTTTTGTAAGCAAGGGAGATAGAAGGCAAGATGTTATTAATTTATGCATGGAACAAATTTGAACAATGTCGTCGAGAAGACATCAAGATAGATCAATGCCCGATCCGGCTGTGGAAAGGGAAATGAGAGAAATTTGTGCTCTATTAGATTCTATGGAGACAACATAGAGACGGATAGTTCATGTTGGAGATGTCAGTGAAGCCAAAAGTGAAAATGAGGCTAGAGTTGAAGAAGGAGTTGTAGCCGAAGATACTGCAGAAGAATGCCTATTCCGAGCAGTCACAAGAATAGGTGCCAGAGAAAAAATGGATATTCCGATGTACGAAGGAAACTTAGATGTCGAGGACCTACTAGATTGGTTTAGAGCTCTAGATAAATACTTTGATTGTGAGAATATCGAAGAGGATAAGAAAGTAAAATATGTTGTCACTAGACTTAAAGGGAGTGCAACACTGTGGTGGGATGAACTGCAGGCTGATAGGTGTTGCAAATGCAAGAAAAGAATCAAAAGCTAAGATAGAATGGTTGCAAATATGAAGGCCAAATTTATACCCAAAGACTATCAAATCACTCTATTTCGAAGAATGCAAAATTTGAGGCAGAAGGGGATGACGGTGAAATAATACACTGAGGAATCTTATCGACTTAACATCAGAGAAGGTCATCGTGAGAGTGATGATGAAAATGTCACTAGATACATGAATGGCCTAAGATATGATATTCAATATGATATGAGCATGGTGACTATCAAAAATGTAGAAGATGCTTATCAAATTGCTCTGAAGGCTGAAGAAAAATTGGCTCGAAAGAAAAGTTAAAGGGGCAGAGGTAGAAGTCAAAGCAGAGGCAAAGAGGTTGCCTAAGATAGAGTACAAAAACCTAAGGAGGAAGAGAAGAAACCTCATACTCATTCTGAAAGAGGAGGAAGCTCACAGGGAAGACAATATGCCGATAGAAACACTGTTCCGCAAGAAAGAGGAAGAGGAAGAGGCGGAGGAGGTGAGATCAAGTGTTTTGTCTGTGGAAATATGGGACAAAAATATTTTGAATGTCCTGATAGAAAAAGGGATGGAGGAGGCGACGCTCACATTTCAGAAGCATAGAGGCAAAATGTTGAGGCAAAAGATGCAGAAGGCGGAAGGTCCTTAATGATGAGAACAAATCTCTTGAAGCCAGAGAAAGAGACGAAGAATCCAATCCAAAGAAATAGTTTATTCAGAATTGCATGCAAGATCAAGGATAGGGTATGAAAGGTAATAGTGGATACTGGAAGTACAAATAACCTAGTATCCACATAAATGGTGGAGAAGCTAGAATTGGAGACAGTTGCACATCCGAGCCCATATAAGGTTTTTTGGTTGCAAAAAGGACACCAGGTAACAATCACTAAACAATGTTTAGTTGAATTTAAGATAAGGGGATACAGAGATGATATTTTATGTGATGTTATTCCCATGGATGTTTGTCATCTCTTGTTGGGGAGACCATATAAATATGACAAAAACATTGTTCATGATGGGAGAAGGAACACGTACACCTTAGAGAAGAATGGTAGAATGCATATGTTTATGCCAATTGAAGACAAGAAGGTGAAAGAGGAGACAAGAAACACTATACTTCTCATGAGTGGGAAGGAGCTTCTTGATGAAGTCAAGAAAGATAAAGACATGCAATTTGTTGTGGTAAGGAAACCTAGAGTCGTCTTGACAAGTACTTCGATAGATGATTTACCAGAGAAAATTATGGAACTGCTGGAGAATTTTGCTGATATAGTGGTAGACGGATTACCTTGTTCATTGTCGCCCATCAAAACTATAACCCATCACCTTAAACTTATACTAGGGGCAAGTTTACCAAACAAAGCAGCGTACAAATTGATGTTGTAGGAGAACGGAGAAGTTAAGAAGCAAGTCCAAGATTTGATGGACAAGGGATTGGTTAGAGAAAGCTTGAGTCCATGCGTTGTACCAACAATGTTAAGTCCAAATAAAGATGGTGGATGGAGAGAATGTGTACGGACTCAAGGGCTATAAACAAAATCACCATCAGGTATAGATTTTCTTTACCAAGGATGGATGACTTGATGGATTGCTTGAGTGGAGCCAAGTTTTTCTCAAAAATTGATTTGAAAAGCGGATATCATCAGATTAGAATGAGGGAAGGTGATGAATGGAAGACAACATTCAAGATGAATGAAGGACTGTATGAATGGATTGTCATGTCATTTGGTTTGACGAATGCGCCAAGTACCTTCATTATATTAATGAATGAAGTCTTGAAGGATTTCATCGAAAGTTTTGTAATTGTGTATCTTGATGATATACTAATCTTCAGTAAGACTGAGGAGGAACATTTGAGACACCTAACTCTAGTGATGAGGAGGTTGTAGTAAGAGAAGTTGTTGATAAATTTGAAGAAGTCATCTTTCATGAAGAGAGAACTCATTTATTTGGGGTTTGTGATCTCTTCGAATGAGTTGAAGATGGATCCTGAGAAAGTAAAAGCAATCAGAGATTGGCCATCACCAAGGAATATCTTTGAAGTCAGAAGCTTCCATGGATTAGCCAGTTTTTATAGGAAATCCATCAGAAATTTTAGTGGGATTAGTGCATTGATGATGGACACAGTCAAGAAAAGACATAAATCTTTTAATTGGATAGAGGAAGCAGAGAAAAGTTTCAAGTTACTGAAGGAGAAGATAATTGGACAACCAATTCTTGTTCTGCCAGATTTCAGCAAAACGTTTCAAGTCAGATGTGACGCAAGTTGATTCGCGATTGGAGCAGTCTTAATTCAAGACAACAGGCTGATTGCATACTTCAGTGAGAAGTTGAACAATGAAAACAAGAACTATTCCACACATGATAAAGAATTTTATGCAATCATACAAGCACTGAAGAAATGGAGACATTATTTGGTTCCGAGGGAGTTTGTTTTTTATAACGATAATAACACTTTACAATTCATAACCAAACAGGAAAAATTGAACCAAAAACTTGAAAAATGGGTTGATTTTATACAAAACTTTACTTTTGTTATAAAGCACATTTCTGGAACTGCTAACAAGGTTGTTGATGCGTTTAGCAGGAAATGTTTGATTCTGCAAGAGTTTCGTGTGAAGACCTTAGGTTTTGATAGACTTAAGGATATGTACAGAGATGATCTAGACTTCAAGGACACTTATGAAGCATGTGAGAATCATGTTCTTAGATACAAAAGACAATGGATTGAGTATTTAATTTAGGATGTATTGTTATTTAGAGGAAATCAGTTGTGCATTCCGAAGAGTTCCATGAGAGAAAATATTCTAAAGGAAAAACATAGTGGGGGATTGGCTGGACATTTCAGCCATGACAAGACATTTTCACAGTTGAACAATTTATACTATTGGCCAGGGGTGAGGACAAATGTCAAGAATTTTTTCAAAAAATGTAGAATTTTCCAGCACACAAAGGGAAAAAGACAGAATACAGGATTGTATCAACCATTTCCAGTACCAGAGAGGCCGTGGGATGTGGTAAGAATGGATTTTGTGTTGGGACTATCTAGGACACAGAGAGGTTGTGATTCCATATTCGTGGTGGTCGACATATTCTCTAACACATTTTATTCCATGTCAAAAAACCAGTGATGCTATTCACATTGCAAACCTGTTTTTCAAAGAAGTTGTTCGACTTCATGGTTTACCCAAGCGTATTGTTTCAGATCGAGATACCAAATTTGTTGGTCATTTATGGAGGACACTATAGAAGAAGATGGGAACAAATTTATCTTTTAGCTCATCATATCACCCTCAGACAGATGGACAGACTGAGGTAGTAAATCAAAGTTTGGAAGATTTGTTGAAGAGCTTAGTAGTTGAACATCGCAGTCAATGGGATTAGATTCTTCCACAAGCAGATTTTGCATATAATGACTCACCTAATAGAAGCATGGGACAAAGCCCATTTCAGATAATGTATGGAATACAGTCGAGAGGAGTATATGAGTTGAGTTACTTAGAGCAGAGTGAATTCAGGAGTGTTGGAGTAGAAGATTTTGCAACAGGGATGTAGGAGCTCCAGAATAAAATCAAAGAGAGGTTGTAGAATTCCAACCAGGAATACAAGCATAGAGCAGATAAACACTGAAGAGAACTTTAGTTTGAAGTGGGAGATTTAGTTTTAGCGCATCTGATAAAAGAAAGGTTCCCAAGGGGAACATATAATAAGTTGAAGATGAAAAAGATAGGATCATGTAAGATTTTGAGAAAATTTGAGGCCAATGCTTATGAAATAGGATTGCCATATGGAGTAGGGATATCACCCATATTCAATGTAGAAGATCTGTATCCTTATAGAGAAGATGAAATAGAGGGATCAAAGGATCAAAAGGAAGTTCAATGGGTTAAACAGATGCCTGTAGCTTAAAATATGTAGATGGAAAAGATCATTGATCAGAGAGTTAGCAAGAAGACCCGGAGGAAGACATATCTTGAGTATTTGATCAAATGGAAAGGACACCCTATTGAGGATTCCGGTTGGGAAGGTGAAGAGGAGATCCAAAAATATGGACAGACGGTGCAAGAGCTCATGAACAAGAGTTCATGAAATTTTTCAGCTAGAGGAGTATGATGTAGGAGCATCGTAAGAAAGCCAACAAAGCGAGCGAAAAAGCAAAGGACAGATGGAAATGCACCAACTTACATTTTGATAATGTTTTGAATTTGAAAAGATAAAGCATTAATGTAATATCTAGGAGGATGTATTTTCATTTATGTTTTAAAGATTGTAAAATAGATCTTGAGCATTTCTCTCATCTGTCGGACATGGAGGCATTTAATTGTGATGAATGTAAAGTAGTTGTAGCTTTTAATTTCAATTAGATAGTTAGAGCCATAAGAGGGAAAACTCTAGAAAGCTCCCTCGTATGTATTGTATTGTAGGATTTTTTTTTCTCAGTGTAATTGTAAGTTGTAGAGAAAGAGGATAGAAGCGTAGAGGAACATAGATTGTAGAAGGTTGTATAAGCAGATAGTTGTTGTTATTGAATCCATGTACAGGAGCACTAGAATTAATACAAGAATACTTTGATTCCATTTCATGGTGTTGTCATGGTTACTGTTTGCATCTATTGAATGATATGTTTACAGGCTGCTTATATTCTTTGTTGTGTGTCTATTTCAAGATATGTGTGTGTATACTCTTGATTTCATGGTGAATGTATGAAGTCTGTGAGAGGAGAAATATAAGTTTCAATTGTTTCTCTTCTTGAGAAATCCTACAAGGAGTGCAGTGAGAGTTCGCAAGGAGTGGGTTGACGATATTCTGAGTTTTATCTTAGAAACCTCAGGAGGGATATCGTTGTTCTTATACCAACAAGAGTACAAGTACAACACAAGATCTGTGCAAGGTGTGCATAGGCTAGTGGAAGTCTTAGAATTTTCCAACCAAGAAGAAAGGTTGAAGAATTGTTATTGCAAGGGGTGCGTAGAGTTGGAGGTGGCAAGTAACTAGAGATTATTGTGAATGTCGCAAGGAGTGCATGCAAGAATCCTTTTGAAGCCTTGATCCCATAGCAGAGGTCAAGCTCAGAAAGGATAGATACTTCAAATAATTCAAAGGAAGAATGAGGTCTAAAGTCACCTCACAGAAGCCAATTTTAGAAGGGGGAAGACGCTGAGTTGTTTGGCTAGGAGTCATCAAGAAAATCGAACGGACGGTTGAAATTCTCATAGGGAGAATCGTCGAAGTTCCGTGGACCATTGGATCTTGCAGACTAGTGGGAAGAGTAAGGCTGAGTGTCTTTCAACACTCATAATCTATGAAGGAGTAGTGTCCATTGGATTTGGATCAACGAGAACCGTTGATCTGGTTCTTGAATTTCGTCGTTTCGAAATTCGAGGCATGGAGAACGTTATGACTCGGATTCGAGAGTCGTGAACTCCCGATTCACGAAGTCCTAATAGAATCAGGACCATCAGATCACAGGAAGCTCAGAGCCGTTGATCCGTGGAGAGGAGTTAACGTGATTTTGGCTATAGGGTGAAGGGAGTTGTGGAATTACAATTTGTCGATACACGAAATCCTGAGGTGCTGAAACATTGGACCCAAATTGCAGTTGAAGGTCACACCAAGTGAAGTCAAGGGAGGAGTCAAAGATGCATTAACCCTTTTTGGGGTTTCAAGGATTAAAGGAGCCAGAGAGAATCATATTAGGGGTCGTGAAACTTGAAATACCTTTTTGGGTGAGGATTGTGGTCACATTAATTGGTCACGTGGAGTGGAGGTTAACACCTTGTGCTTGTTCGCACATGCATAAATTTTGGAAAGGACCTATGGAAACACTTGGGTGTTGGATATTCCTGCGGGGAATCAAAGAGTCAATTAGACTCAAAGGGAGATAAAGAACGATCCTTAGACTGGGAGGTTGAGCAGAACCTGCTGAGGTAGGGGTGCTACGTCAGGTGGTATTAGAGCTTAGAATCATTGTTTTCTGGAAGCGAGGGAGACAAAAGGCAAGTTGTTATTAATTTCTACATGGAACAAATTTGAACAATGCCGCCGAGAACACATCAAGATTGACCAATGCCCGATCCAACTGTGGAAAGGGAAATGAGAGAACTTTGTGCTCGATTAGATGCTATGGAGACAACATAGAGACAGACAGTTCATGCTGGAGATGTCAATGAAGCCAAAAGTGAAAATGAGGCTGGAGTTGAAGAAGGACTTGTAGCCGAAGATGCTGCAGAAGAACATCTATTCCGAGCAGTCACAAGAATAGGTGCCAGAGAAAAAATGGATATTTCGATGTACGAAGGCAACTTAGACGTTGAGGACCTGCTAGATTGGTTTAGAGCTCTAGATAAATACTTTGATTATGAGGATATTGAAGAGGATAAGAAAGTAAAAATGCTATCACTAGACTTAAAGGGCGTGCAACACTATGGTGGGATGAACTGCACGCTGATAGGCATTGCAAAGGCAAGAAAATAATCAAAATCTGGGATAGAATGGTTGCAAATATGAAGGCCAAATTTATACCCAGAGACTATCAAATCACTCTGTTTCAAAGAATGAAAAATTTGAGGCAGAAGGGGATGACAGTGAAATAATACACCGAGGAATTTTATTGACTTAACATCAGAGAAGGTCATCATGAGAGTGATGATGAAAAGGTCACTAGATACATGAATGGCCTAAGATATGATATTCAAGATGAGATGAGCATGGTGACTATCAAAAATGTAGAAGATGCTTATCAAATTGCTTTGACGGCTGAAGAAAAATTGGCTCGAAAGCAAAGTCAAAGGGGCAGAGGTAGAAGTCAAAGCAGAGGCAAAGAGGTTTCCCAAGACAGAGTACAAAAACCCAATTAGGAAGAGAAGAAACCTCATACTCTCTTTGAAAGAGGAGGAATCTCACAGGGAAGACAATATGCTGATAGAAACACTTTTTCGCGAGCAAGAGGAAGAGGAAGAGGTAGAGGAGGTGAGATCAAGTGTTTTGTCTATGGAAATATGGGACACAAATATTTTGAATGTCCTGATAGAAAAATGGATGGAGGAGGTGAAGCTCACATTTCAGAAGCACAGAGGTGAAATGTTGAGGCAGAAGATGCAGAAGGTGGAAGGTCCTTAATGATGAGAAATTTTTTCTTGAAGCCAGAGAAAGAGGCGAAGAATCCAATCCAAAGAAATAGTTTATTCATAACTGCTTGCAATACCAAGGATAGGGTATGCAAGGTAATAGTGGATAGTGCAAGTAAAAATAACCTAGTATCCACAGAAATGGTGGAGAAGCTGGAATTGGAGATAGTTGCACATCCAAGCCTATACAAGGTTTTGTGGTTGCAAAAAGGACACCAGGTAACAATCACTAAACAATGTTTAGTTGAATTTAAGATAGGGAGATACAGAGATGAGATTTTATGTGATGTTATTACCATGGATGTTTGTCATCTTTCGTTGGGGAGACCATGGCAATATGACAGAAACATTGTTCATGATGGGAGAAGGAACACATACACCTTAGAGAAGAATGGTAGAACGCATATGTTGCTGCCAATTGAAGACAAGAAGGTGAAAGAAAAGACAAGCAACACTATACTTCTCATGAGTGGGAAGGAGCTTCTTGATGAAGTCAAGAAAGATCAAGACATGCAATTTGTTTTGGTAAGGAAACCTAGAGTCGTCTTGACAAGTACTTTGATAGATGATCTACCAGAGAAAATTCAGGAACTGCTGGAGAATTTTGTTGATGTAGTGGTAGACGAATTACCTTGTTCATTGTCGCCCATAAAAACTATAATCCATCACATTGACCTTATACCAGGGGAAAGTTTACCAAACAAAGCACCGTACAGATTGACTCCGCAAGAGAACAAAGAAGTTAAGAAGCAAGTACAATATTTTATGGCCAAGGGATTGGTTAGAAAAAGCTTGAGTCCATGCGTTGTACGATCAATGTTAAGTCCAAATAAATACTGTGGATGGAGAGAATGTGTACAAACTCGAGGGATATAAAACAAATCACCATCAGGTATATATTTCCTTTACCGAGGATGGATGTATTGATGGATTGCTTGAGTGGAGCCAATTTTTTCTCAAAAATTGATTTGAAAAGCGGATATCATCAGATTAGAATGGGGGAAGGCGATCAGTGGAAGACAACATTCAAGATGAATGAAGGATTGTATGATTGGCTTGTCATGTCATTTGGTTTGAAGAATGCACCAAGTACCTTCATGAGATTAATGAATGAAGTCTTGAAGGATTTCATCGAAAGGTTTGTAATTGTGTATCTTGATGATATACTGATCTTCAGTAAGACTGAGGAGGAACATTTGAGACACCTAACTCTAGGGATGAGGAGGTTGTAGCAAGATAAGTTGCTGATAAATTTGAAGAAGTCATCTTTCATGAAGAGAGAACTCATTTATTTGGGTTTTTTGATCTCTTTGAATGAGTTGAAGATGGATCTTGAGAAATTAAAAGCAATCAGAGATTGGCCATCACCAAGGAATATCTTTGAAGTCGGAAGATTCCATAGATTAGCCAGTTTTTATAGGAATTTCATCAGAAATTTTAGTGGTATTAGTGCATTGATGATGGACATGGTCAAGAAAAGACATAAATCTTTTCATTGGATAGAGGAAGTAGAGAAAAGTTTCAAGTTACTGAAGGAGAAGATAATTGGACAACCAGTTTTGGTTCTGCCAGATTTCAACAAAACGTTTGAAGTCAAATGTGACACAAGTGGATTTGCGATTGGAGTAGTCTTAAGTCAAGACAACAGACTGATTTCATACTTCAGTGAGAAGCTGAATGATGCAAAGAATAACTATTCCACACATGATAAAGAATTTTATGCAATCATACAAGCACTGAAGAAATGGAGACATTATTTGGTTCCGAGGGAGTTTGTTTTGTATAATGATAATCACGCTTTACAATTCATAACCAAATAGGAAAAATTGAACCAAAAACTTGCAAAATGCATTGAGTATATGCAAAACTTTACTTTTGTTATAAAGAACATTTATGGAACTGCTAACAAGGTTGTTGATGCGTTGAGCAGGAAATGTTTGATTCTGTAGGAGTTTCGTGTGAAGACCTTAGGTTTTGATAGAATTAAGGATATGTACAGAGATGATCCAGACTTCAAGGACGCTTATGAAGCATGTGAGAATCATGTTCTCAGAGACAAAAGACAATGGATTGAGTATTTAATTTAGGATGTATTGTTATTTAGAGGAAATCAATTGTGCATTCTGAAGAGTTCCATGAGAGAAAATATTCTAAAGGAAAAACATAGTGGGGGATTGGCTGGACATTTCAACCATGACAAAACATTTTCACAGCTGAACAATGTATACTATTGGCCAAGGATGAGGACAAATGTCAGGATTTTTTTCAACAAATGTAGAATTTTCTAGCACGCAAAGGGAAAAAGACAGAATACAGGATTGTATCAACCATTGCCAGTACCAGAGAGGCTGTGGGATGCGGTAAGAATGGATTTTGTGTTGGGGCTACCAAGGACATAGAGAGGTTGTGATTTCATATTCGTGGTGGTCGACATATTCTCTAAAATGACACATTTTATTCCATGTCAAAAAACCAGTGATGCAACTCACATTGCAAACCTGTTTTTCAAAGAAGTTGTTCGACTTCATGGTTTACCCAAGAGTATTGTTTCAGATCAAGATACCAAATTTGTTTGTCATTTATGGAGTACACTATGGAAGAAGATGGGAACGAATTTATCTTTTAGATCATCATATCACCCTCAAACGGATGGATAGAATGAGGTAGTAAATCGAAGTTTGGGATATTTGTTGAAGAGCTTAGTAGTTGAACATCGCAGTCAATGGGATCAAATTCTGCCACAAGCGTATTTTGTGTATAATGACTCACCTAACAGAAGCACCAGACATAGCCCATTTCAGATAATGTATGGAATATATCTGAGAGGAGTATATGAGTTGAGATACTTAGAGCAGAGTGAATTCAAGAGTGTTGGAGCAGAATATTTTGCAGCAGGGATGTAGGAGCTACACAATAAAATCAAAGAGCGGTTGCAGAATTCCAACCAGGAATACAAGCGTAGAGAAGATCAACACTGAAGAGAACTTCAGTTTGAAGTGGGAAATTTACTTTTAGCGCATATGAGAAAATAAAGGTTCCCAAGGGGAACATATAATAAGCTGAAGATGAAAAAGATAGGATCATGTAAGATTTTGAGAAAATTTGAGGTCAATGATTATGAAATAGGATTGCCACATGGAGTAGGGATATCACCCATATTCAATGTAGCAGATATGTATCCTTACAGAGAAGATGAAACAGAGGGATCAAAGGATTAGAAGGAAGTTCAATGGGTTAAACAGATGCCTGTAGAGGAAAATCCGCAGATGGAAAAGATCATTGATCAGAGAGTTAGCAAGAAGACCCGGAGGAAGACATATCTTGAGTATCTGATCAAATGGAAAGGACACCCTATTGAGGATGTCAGTTGGGAAGGTGAAGTGGAGATCCATAAATATGGACAGACACTGCAGGATCTCATGAAATGTTTCAGCCAGAGGAGTATGATGCAAGAGAATCATAAGAAAGCCAACAAAGCGAGTGCAAAAACAAAGGACAGATGGAAATGCACCAACGTACATTTTGAGAATGTTTTGAATTTGAAAAGATAAAACATTAAAGTAATATCTGGGAGGATATAT
>SNQJ01S0002928.1:99191-124254 GCA_010110895.2 Picea sitchensis | reverse complement strand
ACACAGACTTTTTGAATCACAGGGACGCACGAAGGTTCTCTACAGGATTCGGGTTGGTAGTACTATCCAGGGCTCCGTACGCATTCAAACAATCGGGTAGAATGGGGGAGGAACCCTTTCCAATGGCTCACCCTGGCCGTTTTATTCACATGCGTCAGGGTTGACACTTGTCACCCATGAAACTGCATGCGTTCCACCAGCACGCATCTCCCTTGCATGTTCTCCCTTTGCCAGAAACTTAGGATAAAACATAAAATGCACATGTCTTTTGGGATAATATTAAAATATTATTCCCAGGCTTAATCCCCGTAGGCTTAGCCCCGTAGGCTTAGCCCCTAGGCTTAGCCCCTTTTTCCACCTTCCAACCCCTAATTCATTGCCCACCTTATGTATGCTTAGTCCCCCTTCACTCATTCATCGTGGTCGGTCTGCACATGGCGGTGTTTATGTTTTATTAATTGTTCTGCGTGATTACATATACAACAGCATGCTCCTGGCCTTAAACACTCAGGCTCCCTGGACTAACAAACACATAAGCCTCCAGCTTATAAAAACTTGGCTCACCAACCTATAAAACATAATTACAATTCCTTTCAGAACATGGCTTACAACGGGGCTCGGCCTTGGGGACACTACATTTTATATCACAACTCATTCCCATTGAAAAAAAAAAAACTTCCATTTCTCTTATATAATTTATAACCACTTTTTCCCACATAAAATTTTTCATTATATTAGATATAATAGTGTGCAAAACACTGAAAAGACATGTCCAGGTAATTACAAAGAGTTCAAAGTTGTTCAGTGATGACAGCAATTCAACACTTCCTCAGAAACAAAAAAATTGATAATAGTATACTTTCCATCTAAGACAGATCAAGGACTATATGGAGACATAAAGTATCTACCTTCTTAATCTATGACTTCATTAGCAGTACTACAAAAAAAATAGGAATAGAAATATGCTGAAAAAAGGTGCAAAAAAAGCGAGGGACCTACCGAGGGGTCCTAGATCCCTTTAACTCAACAACAGGAACCAAAACCTCCACCGAGTCCCAAATAGACTATGCAGCGTTTGATAGTGGAATGGTTCTCCAGATATATTGATCCGTCCAAATAATCAATGGGCTTTATGTAGTGATTGACAAGATATCTTCTTATGAAAGTTCCTCCTTCAGTTCAAACGTTCTCTTTTCGTATTTTCTTTTATTAGATGGGTCTGATAAAAATGTGTGTGCTAGTATAAAGCAGCTAGGTAAAAGGGGAAAACTCAACTACTGAAGAAGTTTGAGATTGGGATCACCCTTGTGCTCAAGCATGCAAACAAATATTTTCACACCAGTGAAAATCCTAGTACTAATACATTAACTTGTTGATATTCCAGTTATTGGTTGAGATACAATTATCAAAAGAAAACATACATGCAAATAAATGATGGCAAGAAAATCAGTTTCCTTAGCTCTAATCATTAATCACACATTAACACAATGATTTGTTTTCCATCATTACGAACAAGAACTACAAAAAATATTGAATCATCTAACTTATTGATAGAATCGGAAACTCGTACTCATTACAACATCCATTCATGAGATAAAGTTGGAAGTAATTCCTCCTCATATCCAATCACACACACATTTGATGCAAAACAAAAGTTTGTCTCTGGTCCTAAACAGGACTTATCAATTAAGGTTGTTTGGAAATAGTTAATTACAATTCCAAAAAATGAGGTTCTTTTCCAAAACCATCGACCCTTTATAAAAGGTTGTTATTGGATTAATCAGTAAGTGCGTACACAAACAGATCTCCTTAACATCCAAAGGAATCTAGAACAAAGCATAATAGAATACACACTTCACCTTAAACTTCATCATTATATGAACTAGTTTAATGAGGTATAGGTGACATACCTTTTCAACGATGTTTGATCCTCGCTAGTGTCGTCCTTGTAGCTCCTTCCTTGAGTTTTCATAATAGTAAGATTGTCTAAGAATCACAAACCAACAAAGGGGGAAAACAAAGATATATGTATTCTAATGAAGTCTATGTATATGATCTAGGAATTATACAATAGAAGACAAGATGATTTTATAGGGAAGAAATGTATTACTGTATTAAGTGAATAGAAAGTGGAGAATACAACCCATGCCTTGATGTTGCAAGATCCTCTTTCAGTGGCTCTTTGCTTCAACACACACACCTTTTCTCCAATGCCTTGAATGAAGAAGATCCACAATCTATCTTGAAGAACTAAAGAAAAGCTCTCAAGCATAATCTGAAGTAGAACTCTCCATACAAAGCTTAGCCTATTCAACCTTATCCTTTTCCATGATAGATCCCTCATTATATAGTCTGAAAGAGAGATGGATGAGGATATTAGGATGATCCCACCAAATCAGAGAAGCGAGTAAGATCAAAATTGATCGGAGGCCACCTCATCTTCTAGAAGATTCCCTTCTAGAACATTCGTGAAATTTGAATTTTCCTATGCTTTAAGCATCGCCGCACCCTATGCACATGCATCATGCGACAACGTCACAGTCAAATTTTAGATCAGAGTGCAGTGATCAGAAATCATTGCACCCCATGCATATAGCAGGGTGCGACGACCTTCCTTGACATGGTTTTTGAAAGAGGAAAGAAAATCACTTTTCTCATGGAGAAAGTCTTCTTTTAATATTTTCAGGGAACATTAACACATGTTATCATGTGATCACTGAGGTGACYAAAATAATTTGTAACATAATTCCCCCCAAAGTATGAAGTTGGAACTCGTGACAGCTAAAATACTTTGTAGAATGTGTGTGTCGAAAACAAGGAGCGCATTGATCAGGAACCTGCAAACAAATAAGCATCTGCATAATATCATACCATTTCTAAGGTAGGTATTCCCATGCTAAGACTACAAGTGACTCTAATCATAAGTGTCAAGTGATGTATGGCCACTAAACATACACTATGGATCCATGTCATCATGATTCGACATAGCCACCAGGAATACACTGTGGATCTATGCTCTAAAAGAATTCAAATTCAGACATAGCCACGAGACATACACAGTGGATCTATGTGTTAGTACTAATTCATGAATACTACATCACAACCTGAATCAAAATAATAATATCTAGGGTCTTTATTTCCATCGTCTCTAAGTACGAATCTAGCCATATGATTACGGGTGTCGAAGTCAAACATGGTAGAAACCACTTGATTACCAGTCATTAATGAAAAATGTTAACAAGTGCAAGGGAAATCACCATTGATGTCAATGACTCCCAAGGTACCCTATTACACTCCAACGAATGTGAATAAATGAGTTGAAGTTGAACACTTGATGGAATATTTCAATCAGGGGTCAATGATGTGAACCCACTGTTGAAAGAGAAGAAACCTGCCATTGAAGCATGCAGGCTCTAAGGTACTAAATGATTTCTAAGTCTTGTTCCCAGATAATTTATTGAAGTCGACAGGAAAAGACTCATCACTGGAGGGCCTTGATGTATCCCCCATCAATGACACAAAATATGTAATAGATTTGAAGTAGATCATAGTATTGAGTGATTCAGAACTGACTCAGGGGAGGCCAACATGGTAGAAAATTTATAACTGTAGATGGTCGACTCGATAGAAGGCTTGTTTAGGTTGGACTTCTCTTGAACATATGAACGACATGACAATTGTTTTGGCAGCATTTACTCAAGGAGGACCCAACATATGAACTTGTGGATGGTCAAATGAGAGACAAATGGATTTCCCAACCCAGATATAATGATGTAGGGGGTGTCATGTTCAAGAGCGACTATTACTGCCACCAACACAAATATAGAGACACATTTCTTTCCCCATTTTCCCCCACCATTTCTGGCGAGTACCTCTTTATTTTTACGCAAGCTTAAGGAGGATAAAATATGATTGTATATGTAAGCTCATCCTTCATACGAGTCCCTCGGAATATGTTTAACAAACCCTAAGAAGGACTGGTTTGATCCCATATGGGTCTTTCAGTGTTTGTTTAATGAGTCCAAGGAAAATAAACTCAGGGGTTTTTCAATTTTAGAGAGTCTGAAAAACATTTAAAGAGAACTCCATCAGGTCCTTTTTCGTAAATTAATCTGACGAGACCGAAAAAGTGATAGCCTACTTCTCATCAAATATTTTCTTCAAATACTTTTACAAGTGTGAAAAGAACAAGGGAGCTTGAAAAGAGCTTAAAGGATACTACATAGGTTTTATTTTTCATGTTGCCAATACAAGTCCCAAAAAATGACAAAAGACTACTCTATTACATTATCATGGTTTCACGAGCGTGAGAAAGAACTAAGACTCTGCTCGGAGTTTTTCCTGAAAAACCCTAAAAGGATCTGTACATGCGAAAAATATACAAAACAAACCAAAAAAAAAGGGTGGACCATTGTTCCAACATTTCATCTCTAGATTTTTTAATCTGCAAAAATTAACACTTGCCAAGTTGTTAGGACTTTAGGGCATGAATAAAATATAAAAATTTATAATTTTGCAAATAAAAAGGTGATAAAAGTCAATAAAATAAACCAAAAACACCATTTTACCAATTATTTGCAAATTTACCCAAATTGTGCTCCAAATCCCTTTTTCACCCCGAATTTCAATTGTCAATTGCGGAGCATGTGGTGGATCATTTCACAAATCATCTTCGTCAAACAGGTAATCTCCTTCTCCTTCATCTTTTCATGGTTCCAAAATTGATTTTTATTGGTCAAATTTGTGTGTTGGGTAAATTTTTTAGGGCTACCTGCGAGTTGAGATCATCGCAGGTGCCCTATATCGTGAACTGTGACGACGTCGCACTGCGCGAATGCACAGCTAAGCGACGACCACAACCAAAAGTTTAAAAAATATAAACCTAACTAGAAAAAAAACCCAAGAAAGAATTTCAAGTTTCTAATCTTATCTTATTGTTCATTGGCAGTCTTTCCTTGGTCAAGATGTTGGAGTGGCATGAGAGAGATCATGAAGAAGAATATTACTTCGTCAGGAATGACCCGGGGATACTTATGGATCTATGGTAGTGTGAGTTACTAAAATTCTTCGGGATTCAAGGTATGAGAGCCCATTTGAGACTACTGGAGTACTTGGTTCACATGTGGGATGTGAACGAGTAGGAATTCTGCATGGGTGTCCACACACTCACAATAGATATAGAAGATATATACTTTCTGACAAGGTTATCTCTTCATGGTTCATGGGTGTCACTTACAGGCAGCATGGGTGGAGGTGATCCTATGGATTATTACGTCTGCCATTATAGTGTGCCAGGTACTGAGAAATACAGTGCCAAAATAGCCATCAGGGATGTCTGATATCTTCTTTTGCGAACTAACCTTTACACTATTACTCGCATGGCAGGGAGTGCAGTGCCCCATATGGATTTTCGAAGCCATTTTCAATGTGCGATAGAATGTATGGAGCCCGGGGTCTTCAACAAGTGTGATGGGGTCCTAAAAAGCATGAAGAAACAACCTACCAAGTGTTGAAATGCTTGGTTAAAAAAATTTGGATATGGGTCCATTTTGGTGTCCTTCTTTCTAGAGAGGGTCCATGTTCTACATCTACAGGTGGAGTAGGGTATACCTGCTCCATAGGATCCACGAGTGAAGAGGTGGGTAGATCTCGTGGCTCGGCATGGTGGTGTTCCCATCGTCAAATATGACGATGTCTTCTTCCAATGGTTGAGGAATCAGTTGCTCATGGTAGAAGATTATGCATATGTCGGGGTATATTTTCGTGGAGATCCATATCTAGATCTTCCCGACGAGTCCCAGTGGGGTGACATAGGTAAGAAGGAAAAATTTGTTTATATAATGTTTTTGTTATTTTAATGATATAAAAAAATTTGTGTTATTTATTTGATGACTAATCGAGTTCTCTCATCAATGTAGATGTGGGGTCTTATCAGCGATCTGGATCATCTCCCATCCAGAGGCGTGGAGAGAGAGGTGTTGTAGCAAGAGTGGTTGTTGCAGATCTCGAGGCTATATAACAAAACCTAGAGGGACTGACTATGCATGTCCCCGATGCCACTGTGGATGAGCTCCCTAGGCACTACCAACGCCACACAATGGGCATATCCGCATCTATTGGTCGACTGATCCATAGGGTAGTACGGGCATTTGCTTGTTACAATGAGCAGCATCTTTGATGTTTTTTGTACATGAAGCTTATGAGTTTCACATTTTTGATATTTTGGTCTTCGAACAAAACATTTTTTTGTAAACTTTTATCATTATAAATATAAAGTTCATACCATCTTACTTGTTTTTGTAAAAGGTGTGATTGGATTTATAAATGTCTCAAATGTCTTTCTAACACATAATTATCCAATGCGTCTGTTAATGTATTTAGACATCTAGGAATGTGTTGATATTCAATGTAATCAAAATGTCATTCCAAGAGGGGAATTCGTAAATATACCCGTAACAAAGTAGGACTTCGGATGGAATAAACGTTACTCAATTGTAGTAATACTAACTGTGAATCAAATCGTACAATAATATGACGGATTCCAAGTGAAATGGCGTCATTTAATAACTCGATAATATTATTAGTTGCACAACCAAGGAAAACACCATGTAGATTGATTAATTCATCCATAGGTGCATAGATTGCCCAAGCAGCAGATGCTAAGTTTTGAGTACTGCAACTAGTGCCATCAGTGAAGCCGACATAGGGTAGCGAAGACATCGACATCTAGAAACCAAGCATAATGACAGGTAAGAAGCCGAAAGGTGGAACCAAAAAATGAAAAATCATACAAGAGTATGATACACTAAAAATACACAGCACTCATGCAAAAAATGTTTTTAAGCATAGTACTTCTTCAAGTAAATCTCATTTTTGGGTTCACTCAAAGGAATTTCATCATAATCTATCAACTCATAAGCCCATTTCTCCAATACTCATTTCACAATACAAGGACCCCTCTAGATAGGCTCAAATTTACTGGCCCCTAGTAAGTCATGATCGTGTTTGTAAATGAGAACTAGATCACCTTCAGAAAATACATGTGGTTTGACATGCTTGTCATATTGGGATTTGACACGCTTTTTCTGAGTTTCAATGACTAAGGCAGCATCACGACATATTTCATCTAATTGCATCAAATACAAAAGATGTTCCTCTTCCGCTGAGGTGTTCGGGAGAAGTTCGACAACTATTTTCAAAGATGGGATTTCACATTCAATCGAAAAAATTGCTTCAATATAATATACTAACTGAAAAGGTGTGAATCCCATGGAAAACTTAATGAATGTTCGATAGGCCCATAATGCTGAGAACAACATCGTGTGCCAATTTGCCTTGTGAATTCATACCATCCATCAAAGCATGGTAGTGAGAACTTTGTTAATTTCTTCAACCTGGCCATTGGCCTGTGGATAATAGGGGGTTGAATTCTCCTATTGAAGACCCAACTTCTTAGTAAGTTCAGACATCATGAAATTGAGAAAATGACTATTGTGATTAGTAATGATGGCTTGAGGGACACCAAATCTAGTAATGATATGATTGAATATGAATAACATTGCAGTTTTCCCAGTATTATCAAATGAAGGCATCACCTCGGCCCATTTAGTGAAATAATCCACAGATTCAAAAATGTATCCATGCCCCCCATTCAAGTGAGGGTTACATGTCATGAAATCAATACCCCATTTAGAGAATGGACCAACGGAAACTACAGGTTGAAGAGGAGCAGGGTGAGATCAGATCTTATTGTTGTAGGTTTGACAAGCGTGGAATTTATGGATGGCAGTAATGCAATCCTTAAACAATGAAGGCCAGAAATAACCAACTCGTAATATCTTTAGGGCAGTGGCATACCTAGACATATGACCGCCACATGCTCCAGAGTGACAGACATTCAAAGCTTTCTTAGCTTCATCGTAGGTGAGACATCGTCGAAAAATGGAATCAATACCACGGCGGTAAAGGGTATCACCAAGGATAATGTATTTATGGGCTTGATAATGGATACGATGACAATTGGTACTAGAAATATCAGGCCAGAAAGTTTGAGTCTAGAGATAAATGATAATATCTATGTACCATAGATCATCAGAACTGATCGGAAAGAGAGATTCGTCAGGTAAAGAATCTTCTGCCACAGTTTATGTTTCAGTAGAGGGAAGGTCACATATCAATTCGGCAAAAACCAAAGACTTCTTTGACTTGGCATATTCAAACTCCAAATCAAACTCTTGGAGAATAACTATCCATTTAGAGTAATTGCCCCCCAACAATTTTCAAGTAAGGATGTGTTGCATGGGATTGCAATCGGAAACGACCGTGGTTATGTGTAATAAGATGTAGTGATAAAAACATTGAACAGTTTGAATGGTTTCCAAGGCCAATTTATCCACATGTAAATATTTGGTTTCGGTGGTCGTGAGACTCTGACTCAAATAGTATATAACATGTTCATTGTGTGAATCATCCTCTTGGAATAAAACCATAGAAATAGTAGAGCTCGAAGCAGCTAAGTAGAGGAAATAATCTCGACTATAATCAGGTGGAAACAGAAGTGGTGTATGGGTTAAGGCGAGTTTTAAAGATTCAAAGGCTTTGTTGGCAGTGTCGTCCCATACAAAATCGTAACCTTTCTTGAGAATCCAAGTAAATCCTTTCATTAATTCAGCGTAGTTGGGAATGAATCGACGTAAAAATTTTGCCTTCCCTTTCAAACTTTGGAGTTAGCATAGCATGGAAGGAGGAGGTAAATTAAGAATAGCCTCGACCTTCAAGGGGCCCCTAATCCCATGTATAGACACAATAAAACCAATAAGTCCTCCAGACTCCACACAAAAAACACATTTATGTGGATTCAAACATATGCGATAAAAACGACAGCATAGGAAAATGGCCTGTAGATGTGCTAAGTGATCTTGACGACGCATAGAATGCGTTGGTAGATCATCTAGATAGGGTTGTACAATGTGCTTAATGTTGTAAAAAGCATAAGACATAGCGCGTTGAAAAGTCACACCAACATTTTTTAGACCAAAAGGTAAAATCCATTATGCGAAGGTTCCCCAAGGACAAATAAAAGTTGTCTTATGTCGATCCGCAGGCAAAATATTGATTTGATTATAGCCAGAGTAATCGTCTATCAAGGAAAATATTTCAATCCTGGCACAGTCGTCAACAATATGGTCAACGAAAGGGGTTAGGTAATTGTCTTTGGGACAAGTTTTGTTCATATCCCTATAATATACACAAACACGGATCATGCCTTGTTTCTTTCTAACTGGAACAATATTGGACACCCAATCAGTCAAAGCCATGAGATAGACAAAGCCAGCTTTAAGAAGTTTTTCAACTTCAAGCTTAATAGCAGCAGCTTTGCTTGGATGTATTGGGCGAAGTCTCTGTCGAACGGGTTTAGAGTTCAGGTAAGTCTTAATCTCATGCACAACAATATCAGGATCGATACCAGGCATTTCTTCATAACTCCAGGAAAAAATTTCATGGAATTCTTGGAAAAGGGCTTTATAAGTATGGACCTCATCAACAGAACATGAGGCACCAATATGACATTTTCTACGACTCCGGGTTTAATAGATATGTCAAGAGGAACGATAGGTGAAATATTACTCAAGTTTCCTTCATACAAAACATCATGTGTTGACTCAGGAATAGAGGAAATAACAACAACGGTGGGCAGATTGGAATCCGTCGATAACTCTCTATGGTCTTAGGTTCCAGAAAGAGAATAGAACGATGATGCCCATCATCCCAGGTGATATCTTCCATAGACATGACTGTCATGATCATCTCATCCGTAGGAAAGATCGGGCGGATCATATCTGGAGATGTATCACAGAGAGAAGGAGAAAAAGGATTTGTTGATTGAATAGCTTGATAAGCATATTCCACCGGACTTAAAGGCATTCGGTCATCATAATGAAGATAGTCACCGAGACTAGGTACTATCCATGGGTCATAAGACTCAGGAATTTCATGAACAGAGGTGGATATCATGTTAATCGAGGCGACAAAAAAAGGAATATCGGGTGGTGGAATAGGAAATGTACCCATCAAGGTTGAATCTTTTAAGAGACCCATGCCAACATTCTCATAACCGGGAAGTGTTTTCGAAATAAAAGGTGCGTTGCTATAACGTGAATCAGAATTAAAGAAGTCCAGTTGATCGACATTAATAATTTTTCCTTGGTGTGGGAAACGTAGGACATGGAAAAGAGTAGAAACAATTGTGTGCATGGAATCGGTCCAGCTATGGCCAAGTAGAAAGTTGTAATCCAGAGGTGCATCAAAGACCTCAACCTCAACATTAACCGCCTTACCTTCTAACATAATAGACAACGAAGGAAGAACACCATAATGTTTAAAACATGCGCCATTAAAATCTTTAAGAGTATTGTGCAACTCGGTAAGGGAAGGAGAGCCAATAGCTTTCCAACAAGTAACGGACATAACGCAAGTCGAGGCTCCTTCATTAATAATGGTTCGACAAATATTCTTCTTTTCCACAACAATTTGGATATGAAATGTTAATTGAGGAGGAAGCCTTGGAATATGATCTTCCAAGTCAAATATTATCAAATTAATATCGTTAGGATCAATTCCACCAATATCCTTTAACAACTCCTTTCATTGAGTAGGACAAATTTGAAGGACCTCGATAGTTGACATCGCAGAGGGTTCTTGTACAAGGTCTTCTACAATGTTGTAGTTTTGGGCAGCATTTGTGTGAGGATTAAATGAGGATTTTCGAACAATGCCCTTGGGAGGAGGACGAAGAACTGTATCTAGGACTGGTCGTTCGAGATGAAGAGGACCATTTGGAGGTGAAGTTGGTGGAGGATTTTGAACCAATGGAGGTGGTAAATCATCAACTTTCTCTTTCGAAGGTGAATAATCTTTGGCTCGAGTTGCGACTGCAACTTCGTTCTTCTTGGAGTCACCAGTACACATAAGTACATAATATGTGGTAGAGGGAGAAGGTTGGTCATGAATGACCAATTGGGCCTGCTACTGAGAAGGAATCGGTTGGGACAATATGGCGGGTGTAGGAGGTGTTTCGGTCCCTTTCATGAACTTAGTAACCTCATAACGTCGTGGACAATCTTTCGTATAATTATCCTCACCATAGATAAGGAAAGGATAATGAGGTTTACACTTATCTTTGTCATTAATAGGATGTGTTTTTGGTTTCTCAGATTGTTGATTGTTGAGTGTTGGTTTTGTCCTCCTTATTCCTACCCTTCCCTTTCTTTTTATTTTGATTTTTACCGATAGGTGTAGATTGAACCGAATTAACCTCAGAGGTTTTACCAGGGGAAGGAGTCGGATTAGGAGTATTTTGTACATTAGAAGTAGTAGACTTGGGATGGGTATGACTGGCTTATTTAGACTACGTCTCAGCATGAAAAGTTTCAATCACACCATCAGCAGCATAAGAAGCTACTCCAAGTATTGGGGTAGGATTCGTAGAAGGACGAGGAGCATCAGGGATCAAGTCGTATAGTGTGCCCGTTTGTGAATAAATGATATCTAGATATGAGCACGACTAATCGTTTGTTATTCAGTGGCGACACCACCCATGGAAACATCAAAGGCTATAGGACCAATGAGTGATTTGGTAAACCATTGGGCTAACAGTGGATCAGGAAGGGGAAATTTGATTAAGCGTCATCTCCTCCTCCACTCATGGATATGATCAGAAATATGAGTAGAAGAGGATTGTTTGAAAGAACTCAAAATTTCGGTTCTTGTCTCATATCAAATTGGCAATTGGCAATTGGTAATGTGTTAAGAAGGTCATGGATAGGGTATTGAATTCATTAAATAATCCTCATGGTAACTCAATATACCATTTAGTTGTTGAAACCGTAAGAGTTCGTTGGAAAAGTCATAATCTTATGAAGTCATCCATTAATGAGTTGGACGAACACCAAATATGGAAATTCATGACTTGAATATTTGGGTCCTCTCCCAATTGACCATCAAACTTAGGAATGTTGGATGGTAATTTAGCCGGTATGACAGGCCAATAAGGAGAATGCAAAATAGGATCATTCAAAATCCTAGATAAATCTGGTAAATCCAAAGTACCAACAAAGGGAAATTGTCGGTTCACTTGAGGAAACTCGTAATTTTGAGGAGGTGGTACCATAGCTATACCAGTACGACCATAATCAATATGCAGATAATTGTCAAGTCCTATCAAATTCGATGGTGGAGGATTTTGAGTCAAATATCCAACAAGAGTTGGTTGATTAGGTAAGCTTCCTTGGAAAGGAGCAGTAGACTGAAAATTTTGACCCCAAGTAGGATTCATAGAACCTGGATACGGTTGTCCGAGATTAGAGGGTATAAAATAATTAACTTGAGGATTTCCCCCCCCAGACGGTTGTTGATTCCCTTGGAAAGAAAGACTCCAATGTTGATATTGTAACACAGGTATATTTTGTCCATAAACTGGGTTATGGCCTCCGACTTGAGGTTGCCCCCCAACTTGAGGTTGGCCTCCAACAGGAATTTGAAAAACAGAAGCAACGATATGACTAGTGCCTCCAAATTGATTAAATCTACTAGGGCTAGGATGATTAGATCCTCCAGGCGAAGGTGGAGGAGAAACGTAAGGCCCCCCGAAGAGAACCTGGGTAGGTGTAGGAACAAAACGACTGGCAACATTATACCCAGGAGGAACAAAAATATTAGACCCTCTGGATGGATTTTGGGTAGGATTTGGAATGGAAGTATTCAAAGCATTATACCCAGAGGAAAGTGATGGATTTGATCTAAGTGGAAGAGGTGTTCCAATAGGAGCCTGGGTGATCACCGTATTTCCTGCAGAAACAAGCATAGCTTGTGAGATCGTGGTAGAGCTAGTGAGCTGGAGAGGAAGAATTGAGTGAGAAGCAACAAGCAATTGGTCTGAAACTGTGATGACATTACTGGTTGTGCCAGTAAACTGATCTAAAGGTATGGTATAAGTAGTGGAAGTCAGAGGTGTTTGTGATGACATAGGTTGATTAGGAATTCTCAAGCGTAAATGGCTCATTCCTAGTTTATCAAAAATATCTTGTCCCGAAGAAGTTCTCCAAAGAGTACGACTAGGACCAGGAGTACTAGGATCAAAATTCTCAACAGCGTGAACCGGAGTTCTAAATGACTCACTTTGAAAAAATGGATCCTCTACACCAGACTCTGCGTTAGGTCCAGTAGGTATTTCAATATATTATTTAGCAACAATGTCTCCCGATGAATTAATTCGGAGAAAATGTGGATCTTGTACCACACTCAATAGAGGATTTACGGGAAGTATTGACTCCTCCAACTGAGTAGAACTTCCAATTTCAGAGGCTATGTCGTTATTGACTGCTCCTTTAGGAGAACCCTCTGGTGATTTTGTAATCGTCCATATCTTCTGGAGGTATCCCTTGCATCCTACATGAACAGTGAGGGCAGATGTTGGTTACACCAAACAAAGAACGAAACAAATCTATGGCCAACTAGAGAAACAAACAGCACTCACTAATAAAATATAGAAATCAGGACAAGCAAATAAACCTTCTTATTTTGAAGTCAATAGTTGGTGATGATATCCAACTTCATGAAATAAAGACAAGAAGGAGATGGGATAAAGCAGGTGGAAAAGTTACGTTGACGACCTGCTTAACGGGCTTACACCCTGGTGCAATATACCACACATAATCATGGGTATACCCTCCAAGGAGCCAGAGTGATTTTGGCCAACGTTGATTACAGGTACCGTGAAGACTTTCCCCTCCATAGTCACCTCATGTAAAGACCCTAAATAGATAGGCTACTAAGGTTACCAATTACGACAATGATGCCTGGGGAAACAGTCAACATTCCAATCCACGCGCAAAGGCAGTGTATCTAGCCCGAAATCAACTCGAGAAGGTCCCCACAATATTTTCTTCTCAAGTGACCCCCAATAATACATGAAATCTCTACACTAAGACCAACAAAGCAGGGTGAGTAACCCAACCAGTCGTAATGCGACCTCATGATTGACCCTTGTGTTTAAGGGGCTTGCCAAGACAAAATGTAGCAAGTGGATTTGAACTCTCCCTATCACAAGATATTATTGTGTGTTTTGATGATTTGGAGAGTGTTCCTTACAACCTATTCCAAAGAATTATCCTAGCTAATGTTTGTGAAGAGAATTTATAGAAAATAAAAGTTGCTAATAAATTTTAAAATTACGTTGTATTTTAAAGGTTGTTGTTTACTCAAAAGGAAAACGGAAATGAAATTGATGATGTATCGACCTTGACCCAATAAAATGCAAGAAGAGATGGTTATGCAATATTTCAATTCGATGAACTCTAATTACAGTAGGGAGAAGGTATCTCTTCTGAAATACAAAATCTACGAAACACAATTTCTCAATTTTTGAATGAATAAAATTCCAAATAATCAAAAGCTACAAAATTTTCCAATTTTCTCCTTTAACAAATATTTTGCATGCGACAATTTTCTTGTGAAAGATCACTAAAAATAAAAAATTGACTTCAGTTCTTTCTTTCTCAAATCAAATCAGGGATGTAATAAAGAAAATAAATCATAATCCAAGAAAATTAACACACTCTCAACACTATTCCCAAACCAAACCTATAATGTAGAAACAAAAATGGTCTCTCAATCAATGAACAATCTAGAAAGTAAAAAACAATCCAAAACTTCAAATAAATCAAGGATTATTTGTCAAACAAGCACTCAAGATCAAGACCTAGAGATTATACCCTCGTGAAAAAAAACAAAAGCAAAACTTGCAAAAATTACAAAGAAATTTTTCAACTTCTGAAAATCAATCAAAGGCAAGCTTCAAACTTACAAATAAATCATTCACCAATGTCAGAAGTTCATCCCAGGCAATCGAGGAAAAACTGGGAAGAAAAAAGAAAACTTGGCTATCTCCAACAATTCCTACAGGAATCGTCGCAGGTGGCAGTGGATCACAGTGCAAGCATCTAGGGTCGTCGCATGATGCCAATAGGTACAGTGAGATGTTGTCGCACTGGTATGCACTAGAAAAGTTCAATGTCAGAGGATCATCGTGGTCTGTCTATAGAGTACAGTGCGATGATCTATGAAACTAAAGGAAAATGGAAAGAAAGACAAAAATTCGCACTGAACCTTCAGACCCAGGGAGTCTAGATGGATCACCCACAGACTCAAAGAATGAGATTGACCAAAACAAGGCACGCTGAAAGAAAATAAGAGGAAAAAAACAAAACAAAGTCATCTCCCCGGTATGGTTTCCAATTTTGTTATCGGATTAATCAGTAAGTGAGGACACAAACAGATCTCCCTAACCTCCATAGGAAGCTAGAACAAAACAGAACAGAATACACACTTCACCTTAAACTTCATCATTATATGAACTAGTTTAATGAGATATGAGTGACAAAAATTTTAAACGACGATTGATCCTCGCTAGTTTCATCCTTGTAGCTCCTTCCTTGAGTTTGTAGAATAGTAATCATGTCTAATAATCACAAACCAATAAAGATATATGTATTCTAATGAAGTGTATGTATATGATCATGGAATTATATAATAGAAGACAAGATGTTTTTATAGGGAAGAAATGTATTAGTGTAATAAGTAAATAGAAAGTAGAGAATACAACCCATACCTTGATGTTGCAAAGTCCCCTTCCAATGGATCTTTTCTTCAACACACACACTTTTTCACCAATGCCTTGAATGAAGAAGATCCACAATCTGTCTTGAAAAACTAAAGCAAAGCTCTCAAGCATAATCTGAAGTAGAACTTTCCATACAAATCTTAGCCTATTCAACCTTCCATGAGAGATCCCTCTTTATATAGTGTGAAAGAGAGATGAATGAGGAGATTAAGATGATCACACCAAATCATAGAAGTGAGTAATATCCAAATCGATCGGAGGCCACCTCATCTTTTAGAAGATTCGCTTCTAGAACATTCGTGATATTTCACTTTTCCTATTCTTTAAGAATCGTTGCACCCTATGCACAGGCAGCATGTGACGACGTCATAGTCCAATTTTAGGGTAGAGTGTGATGATCAAGCATCATCACACCCCATGCATATAGCAGGGTGCAATGACCTTCCTTGACTTGGTTTTTGAAAGAGGAAAGCAAATCACTTTTCCCATGGAAAAAGTCTTCTTTTGATATTTTCATAGAACATTAACACATGTTGTAAGGTGATCACTGAGGTGACCAAAATAATGTATAACAAAGGTTGATCCTCTTATTTATAACAAATCATTAATTAAAAATAACTATCAAAAGTGCAAGCTAAGTAAACAAAACATCGCCACATGGTGCTTCCATCACGTTGTCTTCTAAAAGTCATCAAATGGCTTCACTAAAGTGGATGACTCTTCTCATACTCTGACCATTTGATGAAGAGTTATTCTCATGTGTTGGCATACGGGAATCTATGTTGGTCCATCGAGGCCGAAAGGATCTCCTTTGCTTCTACTGCTTGTGCCTGATACTTGACTATTTTGACACTTAACTGTTGTAATATTGTTCGAGCCTTGATCGGGTGCTCCATGAACTGTTGTACTTGTCTTGGGGACATGTTCACCACCTTTCCTATCTCTGCAGTCCATGTCGAGTCTTGTTCTGCATGTTGTTTTACTATGTCATGCAAGTCGAGAAAGTCCTCGGGTGAGCCGAATTCTGGGAGACCGATGTCTTTCATCTCCTGATTGATCCTCGCCCAGCTCCTTTCACAATCAACCCATTTTTCTTGAATCTCCAACTCAGGTTCTTGGGCCATTTTCACCTAGTATTTGGCAGCCTTCCTTATCCGATCTATGATATTGTCCCTTAGCACCCGAATGTCATGCTCTTTGGGATCTCATCCCTTTTGAACCGCGCTGATGTAATCAATTCTTTCCACTTCTTGGTGGGCCTTCTCATACCATATTTCCATGTCTTTGCAAGTTGCTAGCACCATAAGGGTGTCTTCTTGGAAGTCAGTTATCCCTGCAGTGAAAATTTTTTGTTCATTCATTAATTTTCTATAGGCATCTTGGAACTAGATTCTCAAAAACACCATGGCTTGTGTGTGTTGGTTGTGGAGCCTGATTATCTTCCTGATTCAGAGGTCTTTTACTTTCAGCCATGTTTATACCCCATGAAGTATTTACACCCCAGAAGTATGTACACTCTTCCATGTGGGGGAGTGCAAAGGGGGGGTACCCCCTTTGCGGGGTCCGGGGGGGCTATCCCCCCAGTTAGGGGGTCTAGGGGCAAGCGGGCCCCCAACGAGGGTTCGGGGGCAGCGTCCCCCGATGGGGGTTTGGGGGCAAAGCCCCCGAAGGAAAAATAGCCTTGTAAATGTATATTGTAATTTCATTGTAAATCTGGACCGTTCATTATAAGGTTGCAGATCTAACAGTAGAGATTATGTTAGGGTTTTTTGCCCTAAAAGGCAACCCTATTTTATGAGGGAAATGTATTACGGCTATGGTTGATGGTGAATATTGTATTCTAAGAGAGGAGACTATGAGAGAAAGAAGAGGAAGTTACAGCGGGTTTTTTTGTAGGTTGTATCCCTTCATTTGCTGGACAATAATAAAGGAAGGACCGGGCAATTTCTCTGGTGGACGTAGCCCACACTGGGTGAACCATATAAATTTGTGTCTCTCTTGTATTGTGTATCTTTTGTGTTTTGTTTCCGCATTTGTTTTATTTTATTGCTCCACGGTCCTGTTTTTCTAACAGTGTGGGGTCCTGATAGTATTTTTTCAAATGGCACAGATGCTCCAACTCCTTTAGCGCAACATCCAATTCCTCTTCATATTTCCTCTCTCTATCCAGGGTAGCATCTGTGATCGCCATCCCTACGTCAATAAACTCAAATGTCTTGGCGTGCTCTGTGTTGATCAATTTTTCCTTTGTGGTGATGAGGATCGAATTGTCCAATGTAAGCCTCCTCTTCTTAGTGGTTCTCTTCATGAGAGATTTCCTCTTTCGATCGTAGGCGATTTCTTGTATATATGCGACCTCATCAATAGGTTCGGGGATTTGTTGTTGTCCCCAAGTTAGAGTATTTCCCAGGCTCCTGATTGTGTATATTTTTTCAAGGTTGGGTTCCTGAACCTCTTTTGTATGTCCCGATGGCGCGTCCTCTGGTTGTTTCTCATCGGGTGGTAAGGTACCGACCAAAACCGAGGAATCATAGGCGGGTTCGGTACTAACTTGGTAATCGGTTGTTGAAATGTTGATTTCCTGTTGTGGAATTTTTTCTTCTTGTTGACCCAATATTATCTCATCCCTCACATTGTCCATTAGGGTTCCCGCTATGTCGAGTGGCTCAACATCTAAGGCACTTTCTACCTCATGCTCGCTCTGTAGACGGCTCTCAATTGGAGCATCGGGACCCAAGTTAGATGCTCTCTCAGATTCTTTCTCCTTTGTAATATGCACTGGAGTCACCAGGGACACCTCCGGACTCTCCTCATCATTGTAGATGGTTATCAAATTGAACAAGGGATTTGGTACACTTGTTCTTATCCCTAATGTCCTCACTATCTTGGATGTCCTCGCTATATGATCTGTGGTAGTGGAACTTCAGGTTTTTCTGACCCGGTGATTTCTTCAAGTTGCATCGGCTCTAGGCCACTTGGTTCTCGTCGGATTTTGGTTGGGTCATCAGTGGGAATCATCATCATTTCTATCAGGTTAGGGTCATTTTGCAATTGACCAATGATTCTTTATGCCCCTTATAGCAAGAGAAATCCCCTTATGTGTGCCTCTTTTGTCTCTATCGCTCTGATTTCTTCCCTAGTTCTAAGGGCCTATTGGGTTCACTGGTCTATCATTTCCACCTATTCATCCATGATCATGGCTTTGAACCTAGTCATATTTGGGTTTTCCATTATCTGTACCACCTTGTCCCAGTCCTGGGTGCACTTTGTGAATATTTCATCCTCAAACTTATCATGAGCGTAAGGCCAATAGGATGACACATGCGAAGCATGTTGGAGGACCAAGCCTTTAGGGTCATGTTTGTGGAGTCAGCCTGTCAGGAACCTGAATTCCAGTTGGCTAAGCCCTTCTTATTTGGCTTGAGAAGTATCCTTCACCAGTTAAAACCCCACATGAAAACTGTAGGGTATGAAAGCCCGCTTCTTGTCTTTGACTAATGTGGAGATGTAGCCCTGCAAGATAGTCTGATAAAAGATTTCTCCCACAACGAGATGGTATGGGACATGAGTGGGTAGGCGATGTGGTGCTTTGGTGGCCACGAACACCCTGATGTAGGTTGAGCATTCGTCTAAATGCTAGTAACCTACCTTTTCTACCATCTTCTTGGTTGTTGTGAATAAT
Source organism: Picea sitchensis (assembly GCA_010110895.2). Lineage (NCBI taxonomy): Eukaryota > Viridiplantae > Streptophyta > Pinopsida > Pinales > Pinaceae > Picea > Picea sitchensis. The sequence goes on along the minus strand of SNQJ01S0002928.1, from coordinate 104,893 downwards.
ATTGGGAATTACTTCTTAAAAATAATAAAATGAATGAGGGTGATGAATTCATCGCAGATGAGTGCGTAAGATTTTGTGTACCTATTATCCCATAATATGTTAAAGTAGATGTGGACCGGGAGCTCTGCAACTTGCCATCTTAAATTCATGTCAGCTAAGACATCCCTTGCACACATGACATCGAGTAGGTACGAAGCCATGTAGAAAGTGGTTGCTTCCCCTTCTTTCGGTGTCTAAGCCTACTGCACACAGATGCTCAGTTTTTTAGAAATTATTGCTCCCCAGTTGAAGTTGCTCCCAGAGATCGCCAATGTGTATGCCAAAGGCATATATGCTTATGAAAACTTGGAGCAGTCCTTTTCTCCATATAGTCGGTAGATGAGAGCCATCAAATAGATGTATGGCTCCCTCAGGTTAATCGTTCCATACCATCCATTTTCACACTAGTGACAAGCCTAGTACTAATACATTAACTTGTTGGTATTCCATTTATTGACTGAGATACAATTATCGAAAGAAAACATACATGCAAATAAATGATGGAAAGAAAATTAGTTTCCTTAGCTCTAATCATCAATCACACATTAACACAACGATTTTATTTCCATCCTTAAGAACAAGAACTACAAAAAATATTGGATCAACTAACTTATCAATAGATTCAGAAACTCTTACTCATTACAGTATCCATTCATGAGATAAAGTTGGAAGTAATTCCTCCTCATATCCAATCACACACACATTTGATGCAAAATAGACGTTTGTCTCCAGTCCTAAACAAGACTTCTCAATTAAGGTAGTTCGGAAATAATTCTTTACAATTCCAAAAATGAGGTTCTTTTCCAAAACCATCGACCCTTTCTAAAAGGTTGATCCTCTTATTTATAATAAATCATTAACTAAAAATAACTATCAAAAGTGCAAGCTAAGTAAACAAAACATCGCCACATGGCGCTTCCATCTCTTTGTCTTCTAAGAGTCATCAAATGGCTTCACTGAAGTGGATGACTCTTCTCATACTCTAACCATTTGACAAAGATTTCCTCACATGTGTTGGCATACGGGAATCTGTGTTGGTCCATCAGGGTCGAAAGGATCTTGTTTACTTATACTACTCGTGCATGATACTTGACTATTTTGACACTTAATTGTTTTAATATTGTTCGACCTTGATCGGGTGTTCCATGAACTGTTGTACTTGTCCTAGTACCATGTTCACCACCTTTGCTATCTCTACAGTTCATGTTGATTCTTGTTATGCATGTTGTTTGACGATGTCATGCAAGTCAACAAAGTCCTCGGGTGAGATGAATTATGGGATACCGATGTCTTTCATCTCTTGATTGATCTTGACCCAGCTCCTTTCACAATCGGCCCATTTTACTTGAATCTCCTGCTGAGGTTCTTGGTCGATTTGCACCTAGTATTCGGTCGCCTTCCTTATCCTATCTATGATGTTGTCCCTTAGCACTCAAATCTCATGCTCTTCTGTGTTTTGGCCCTTTTGAACCACGTTGATGTAATCAATTATTTCCACTTCTTTGTGGGACTTCTCATACCATATTTCCATGTCTTTGTAGGTCGATAGTGCCATAAGAGTGTCTTCTTAGAAATCAGTTATCCCTGCAGTGAAAAGGTGTCGTTCATTCGTGAATTTTCTATTGGCATCTTGGAACTCACTTCTAAAAAACACTGTGGCATGTATGGAGTCCTGATGGTATTTCTCCAAATGGCGCAGATGCTCTAACTTCTTTAGCACAGTGCAGAGTTCCTCTTCATCTTTCCTTTCTTTATCTAGGGTGGCATCTATGATCAACATCCCTGCACCGATAAGCTCGTATGTCTTGGTGTGCTCTGTGTTGATCAATTTTTCCTCTGTGGTGATGAGGATCGAACTTTCTAATGTAAGCCTCCTATTCTTAGTGGTTCTCTTCATGATGGATTTCCTCTTTCAGTCATAGGTGATTGCTTGTATATTTACAACCTCATCAACAGGTTCAGGGATTTTTTTTTCTCCCCAAGTTAGAGAATTTCTCAGGCTCCCGATTGTGTATATATGTTCAAGGATGGGTTCCTGAACCTCTTATGTATGTCCTAATGGCTTGGCCTCTGGTTGTTTCTCATCGGGTGGTAAGGTACGGGCCAAAATCGAGGAATCATAGGCAGGTTCGGTACTTACTTAGTAATCGGTTGTTGAAATCTCGATTTCCTGTTGTGGAATTTCATCTTCCTGTTCACTCGATCCTAGCTCATCCCTCGGGTTGTCCATTGGGGTTCCCAGTATGTCGAGTGGCTCAACGTCTAAGGAACTTTATACCTCATTCTCTATCTGCAGATGGCTCTGAATTGGAGCATCGAGACCCGTCATAGATGCTCTCTCAGGTTCTTTCTCCTCTTTAATCTACACTGGAGTCACCAAGGACACCTCCGGACTCTCCTCATCATCGTAGATGGTTATCAAATCGAACAAGGGATTTGGTACACTTGTTCTCCCTTATGTCTTTGCTATCTTGGGATGGGTTGAAATTTCCCTTGGTGATCTAATCTGTGGTGGTGGAAATTAAGGGTTTTGTGACCCGGTGATTTCTTCAAGTTGCATCGACTCTAGGCCACTTGGTTCTCCTTGGATTTCGGTTGGGTCATCACCAAGTGTTGGCCCTTCGGTATGGAAGTAAGAAAAGATTAAGGAAGAAAATGCGAAATGTGAATTGCGCAAAAGACACAATGACTGATAGTGGGTCAAAGTGAGAAAAAGAGAAAAAAAGATGGAGCGAAGTCCAAGAGAACAATCCATTGGATGAGGAGATCGAGGATGACAGATCAGTAAGGAATAAGGATCGTGGACAACTCAGCAAGCGGAAAAATCCACCATTGGATGCTTTGGAGAACCGTGCGAGAAGGAAGGAAAGATAGGCTGGCGAAGCCATGAAAATGCGGGTCAAGTTCACCTAGGGTTTTAGACACCTAGGTTTTTGGTATCTAGGGTTTTGACACTTAGGTCTCGGCCTAAGGCTGTCGGTGAGCTATTGTAATGTATAAATAAGAACCTAGATGAGGGAAGAGGGTTCATTCTATTTTTACATTGGCATGAGTGATTATTGTGGTGTGAGAGAGAATTGTTAAGTGTAAGAGCCTTCTGGTATTATAAGATCTTCAGTTGGGTGTGAAGATCAGTCATGCAGCTAGGTGTGCAGGAAGAAGAAAAAGAGAAGATTTGCAAGCTAAGAGCGCAGATAGAATTGTATGCTTTCATCCAATATATTATAAAGCACACTTCTGTGGATGTAGCCCTAGAGAGAGGGTGAACCACATATATCTCGTGTTATGTGTGATTGATGTTGTGTTCTTTGTCATTTGATATGTTGCTATTGTGATAATGCGTTAGATTTGAGATATAACTTGCGCAGTAGGTTGTAGGATGATAAAGAATACTAAGTTGTTGTGTGTTGTTGCTTTGAATCCACTTTGCATTCTTTCTAGTTGTAGACACCTATGTCTTTCAACCCCCTATAGTTACTTCGGGTGAGATTGCATGTGCCTCGTATGTGTTGTAGAAAGGGATAGTAGTTAGGGCTTGTTGGTGTGCTCTTGAGTATTGAACCCTGGGTCTGCCCTTGTGCCAACAACTGGTTTCGTTGCCAGGACAAGAATCTTCTTGAGGGAATGTCAAGGTGGTCTCCATCAAAGAAAGAGATTCAGAAGTGGATAGAAGATCAAGAAAAGGACTTCGTTGAAGCCCAGAACAAGAACCTTAATCTTAGCACATAAGACTGGTTAGGAAGATATATCTTTACTAATATACACGAGATTTTCTTTGGAGGGATTCATAAGGATCTATACGAGTGGTTAGCTACGTTAGCAGATACCCATTTCGAGATCAGATCTAAACCTCCTGTGGTTTGGATGTCATCACTGATTAAGAAGGTCAAGAGAGTTGATAATGTCATGTCAAGAGTAGTAGATCACTGGTTTGATAGCACCATTGGAGGGTACATCATCGAGTTTGTTGCTGACAGAGTAGAATCATATAGCCAAGCCGAAAGATATTTCTTCAAGGGACCGAGAGGAAATTTTTTACACTTTCTAAAGTTGAGAATCAAGATGTTATTGCATGAGAAGAACATCTTGAAGATATAGTCATTGGTCAAATTCGAAAAAGATAATGTTCAAGAATTCAGACAGCAATAGCGACATAGAGGCTGGACATACGCGTAGTGGGAGAGCGTTCATAGAAGTTCCTCTTGCGAATATGTTTAAGGAGAACTACAAGGATGAGGGTTTCTACAGTGGATAAGAGGCAGATCTGGCAGACAAAGATCTTTCAGAACTCGCTAGGGCAGAGGAAGGGGAAGTTGAAGAACCTCGTCAGGAAGAGCCAAAAACTTCAGGAACTGCGCAAACTTTTGAAGTAAGTACTATTATTCCTCCTGTTGATTCAGTGGCATTAATAAATCAAAGTAATCATAGTCTCCAGAGTGTTCAGAGCACTGTCACTAGTAGTCCACCACATACTCAGTCAGGAAACCCAGGAAGATCTATGGCAGATGAGATGAGGTTACCCACCTTTAAAGGAGATGGATCTGAATATCCTGAACAGCACTGGTCCTCTGTGAAGCCGTATGGAGTATTAAGAATATCATCGATGAAGCTGTCAAACGAGCTCAGTTCATCACTACCCTAAGAGATCGCGCACTGAGCTGCTACAAGAAATTTTTCCAAGGAGTTTCCCAGCCGAAACCGCTGAACCGGATCAAGATTGCATTGATTGTAGAATTCAAAAAACCCAAGTCGGAGTCACAGTCCATTACAGAACTGAAGGAAATTAAGAAGAAAGTAGTTGAACCTATTTGGGAGTTTGATCAGAGGTTTAAAAGCCTAACATGCCATCTGAGTTTTCAAATCCCAGATGAGTAGAACAAGAAATGGTTCATTGCTTCCCTCTTACCACACATCGGAGTCCCTCTGACGCAACAGAAGATTGCTTTACAGTCTAAGGCACTGGAGATCGCCATGAAGTTAGAATCAGCCCCTATGGGAGAATTCCACTCAGGTATGAGTCAAATCTTGAGTCAGCTAACTAGTTTGTCTCTGCAGGTCGAAGATATGAAAAAATACAAGGGAAAATATAAAAGAGAAGACATTTGGTGTGACAGATGCAAATCAGAAGTCCGTGACAAGGAGCATCGTCCCCTATTTCACGAATACTTGGCCTTTAGAGCTCCAAGCCCTTTGAAGCAAGTCACCCTACCCTAGTGCGAGGTATGTAGAAATAGACATCGCCCTGGTGAGTGTTATTACATGCAAAAATATGTTCAGACACCCACAAATATGTACTACACGTTCTGTAAGTCGATAGGACATGATGATAGGGATTATCAGGCCTATGATCTCATGCATGAAAGATCAAGAGACATATACAAGATTCAAGGTGAAGTACAGCAAGAAGGAAACACTACGCAGTATAATTCCCCAGGGAGAGGAAAATTCAACCCTCATTGTGGATTCAGAGGACGAGGATGAGGAGGAGGTATGGATCGAGGTCAAGGATGGATCATCTGCTATAACTGCACGCAGCCAAGACACTTAGCAAGGGACTGTCAGAACACTTGCACCACTTGTAGTTACTGCAACTCATTTGAACATGTCATAGAAGACGGTATTGCACTGTTAGCCAAGCTTCAGGAGAAACGAGGAGGAAACCA
>SNQJ01S0002928.1:81518-98303 GCA_010110895.2 Picea sitchensis | reverse complement strand
AGAAGACCGTGCATATGAGCTAGAAAACATATACAAATTCACAGCTAGACAGCTAGATTACATTAATCCTACAGCAGATGGAAACTTGAGTTGGCGAAGTGATAGCGTGTGTTCATCAGACTCTGAAGAAGCACTGGAGAACTGGCAGAACAAAATGTATGAAGTATATACAAGGAGATGTGCTAGATTAACCAGAGAAGTTCATTGGATCAGCACAACAGTAAGTAACTTACCCACCTTTGATGGTCTAAATCATTTAGAAGAATTCTTGTTGAACTTTGAAGAAAGTGTACCAACCCAACAAAGATGGTGGGGGACACACAAAAACAACATTACAAACTGGATACAATGTTGCACTTTGATGACAACATGGTTCTCAAATCAAATAGAAGGCTATGAAGTTAGGTACATAGGTCAAACTTGTCTGAACGACCATGTGCGCAGTTGTGAGGAATCCTGGAGCAACATTCCTCAAGAGAAATCGGTGCACAAATTCATTAACACACTGGACACAACCCCTATCAACTATTATCTTCAAGCAGAACTGAGCCTCATTACTATAGATTGGGAAGGTATGACACAGAATTTTGTAAATACCTTCTTATTCGAAAGCCAATATCCTACATTGGATCAAGTATTACATATTGTAAGAGAGAAAGTATTTGAGGAAGCACCTAGCCTCCCTTTGGAGCAAGAAGAGGATGAATGGACTGAGCCTCTTCAGAAACTACAAGGCTATTACAATATCAATGTTGATGAAGAAGATGATCCTAGGAAGGTGAACATCGTCAAGACAGAAGGCCAAAGAGACATAGAAGGACTAGGAGTTGAGCTACCTTTCATTGGAAATCTGATCAAGATCAAGAAAGTCAATATTGGATCAAAGCAAACACCTAAGCTTGCCAATGTTGGAGATTATTTGGATGTTGCTACTATTGATAAGATTACAGAGTTACTACATGAGTATCGGGACTTGTTTCCAACCAAGTTCACTGATATGAAGGGCATTAAAGGACCTATGGGAGAGATGAGGAACCCTTTGAAACCAGATGCTAGACTAGTCAAATAGAGACCCTATAGATTGAACCCCAAATATAAGGAAAAAGTGAAGATTGAACTAGACAGAATGTTAGAAGCAGGAATCATAGACCATGTTGAAGAGTCAGAATGGATAAGCCCTATGGTGGTGTAGGATAAGAAGATTGGAGAAATCAGGATTTGTGTAGATCTCAGGAAGCTGAATGATGCATGTTTGCATGACCCATTCCCTATGCCATTCACTGACGAAGTGTTAGATAATGTAGGAGGATGGGAGGTATATTCTTTTACAGATGGATTTTCGGGATACCATCAGATTAGGATTGCCAAGGAAGATCACCATAAGACCACATTTGCAACAGACTGGGGATCCTACCAATATACAGTGATGCCATTTGGATTGAAGAATGCCCCAACCATATTTTCTAGGATGGTGGTCGAAGCATTCAAGGAGTTTCTACATAAATTTCTAGAAGCATACTTTGATGATTGGACTGTTTTTAGTTTATTGAAAAATCACATTGAATGTCTAAGGCTAATGTTGGACAAGTGCAGGCAATGTCAGATTGCCTTGAACCTGAAGAAGTGCATCTTATTTTCACCCTTTAGAGTGTTAATAGGCCATATTGTATGCAAGAAGGGATTGCTGGTAGACCCATCTAAGATTTTCATTATAGTTGATTTTCCCCCTCCTACTTCAGTCAAACAGCTACGCACTGCGCAGGGACATACTGGATATTACATGAAATTCATTTAAGGATATGCATAGATTCACCCATGGAGAATCTTTTGAATAAAGACTGTCAATTTCATTGGACAGAAGAATGCCAGCAGAGCTTTAACACGCTGATACAGAAAATGGTTACTGCGGCTATTCTAGTTTTCTCATATTGGAGCAAGGAATTTCATGTGCATGTTGATGAATCTTCTATTGCATTAGGAGTTGTGTTAGCACAGCCAGGAGTAGGAGACATTGATCACCCATTATCCTTTGCTATCAGGACGCTATCAACAGCCGAGATTAATTACACCACTACTGAGAGAGAAGGGTTAGCCATGGTGTATGCACTGCATAAGTTTCGCCACTACTTGTTGGGAACACAGTTTAAAATGTTTACTGATCACTCTGCACTGAAATACTTATTCAAAAATCCAGTGTTGGGGGGAAGAATATGTAGATGGATTTTTCTATTTCAGGAATATGACTTTGAGATCGTGGTAAAACCAGGAAGGATGAACAAAGGACCTGACCACTTGTCGAGGTTGAAACATGGAGAAGAGCCTACTAGCTTGGAGTATACATTGTCGGATGCACAACTACTAGCCATTAGAAATATTGATGATCACTTCGCAAAAATAATCCAGTTCCTATGAACAGGAATGGCACCTAGTGAGTATACAATCACCCAGAAGAAACAGTTGGTAGTTTGCGCTGCAGACTTTTCACTTATAGCTAGACAGCTATACAAGATGGGACCTGATAAGATATTAAGGAGGTGTGTTATGGAAGCAGAAAGACCATTAATCCTCGCAGAAGCACATGAAGGCATCGCAGGAGGACACTATGCAAGGAAAGAAACAGCGCAGAAGGTTCTTAGAGCTGGCCTTTGGTGGCCTACCTTACACAGAGATGCTAAGGATTATTCCAGAGCCTGTGATGTATGCCAAAGAGTTGAGAAATCGTCCATAAGAGATGAAATGTCATTAGCACCCCAACTAACCTTACAAGCCTTTGAGAAATGGTCCATTGACTTTGTGGGACCTATAAACCCACCAAGGAAGCGTTTAGGAGCTAGATACATAATCACTGCGACAGAGTACTTGACCAGATGGGCCGAAGCAATAGCAGTCAAGGAATGTAGTGCAATGACAGTTATGCGCTTCATATTTGATGATATCATAACCAGGTTTGGATGCCCAAAGACTCTCATGAGCGATCAAGGTACACATTTTATTAACAAGACCATTGAAGCCTTGACTGAGGAATTTGAAGTTCATCATCACAAGAGCACACCTTACCACCCAGAAGCGAATGGGATAGTTGAAGCATTCAACAAGATCTTAGAGACAAAACTGACGAAGATTTGCAATGTGAACAGGGATGACTAGGATTTAAGAGTACCCGCAGTATTGTGGGCCTATAGAACCACTTGCAAGAAGCTAACCATGCAGACCCCTTTTAATTTGGTTTATGGTCTACAAGTAGTTGTCCCCATGGAATACTTAGTTCCTAACCTAAGGATCACATCATTTACAGATATGGATGGCACTGGTGTTGTTCAAGAGAGGCTTGCGCAGTTGGTTGAACTTGAAGAAGACGGGTTTATTGCAGGATTCCATCAGCAAGTTCAGAAGGAAAGAGAAAAGGCCTACCATGACAGACACATCAAGAAGAAGGCAGTTAAGCAAGGTGACTTGGTATTGGTATATGATAGTAAGTTCATGAAGCATATAGGAAATTTCAGAACGCATTAGCTTGGGAAATATGAGGTCGCCTATGTTACAGAAGGAGGAGTTGCGCAGTTGAAAACTTTGAATGGAAAATGGAAGGAAGGATTAGTGAACGGGAGTTGGTTGAAAGTGTATTATAACAACAAGTTGCCTCACAGCTCCCACTAAAAGCATGAGGAAAAGGGTCTAGGTACCAGGTGCAGTTGAAACTGGGTACCAGACATAGAAAAGACAATTTGCACAAGGAAGGGAGGAATCGAGCAGAAAGAAAAGGCTGCCCTACATAGTCTGAAGTCGAAGCAAAACAGAAAGTTCAAATCTGAAGTGCCTCAGAATGAGTCACAAGTGAGTGTTGGGGGCTTGTTGGCCCTTGGGTATGGAAGTAAGAAAAGATTAAGGTAGAAAAGGAAAAATTTGAATTGAGCGGAAGACACCATGACTGATACTGGGTCGAAGTGACCAAAAGAGCAGAAAAGACGAAGCGAAGTTTGAGAGAACAAGTCGTTGGATGAGGAGATCGAGGATGACAGATCAGCAAGGAAGAAAGATCATGGACAACTCAGAAAGTGGAAAAATCCACCATTGGATGCTTTGGAGAACCGCGTGAGAAGGAAGGAAAGATAGGCTAGCGAAGCCATGAAAACGCAGGTCAAGTTGACCTAGGGTTTTAGACACCTAGGGTTTTGGTATCTAGGGTTTTGACACTTAGGTCTCGACCTAAGGTTGTCGGTGAGCTATTGTAATGTATAAATAAGAACCTAAATGATGGAAGAGGGTTCGTTCTAGTTTTACATTGGCATGAGTGATTATTGTGGTGTGAGAGAGAAGTGTTAAGTGTAAGAGCCTTATGATATTGTAAGATCTTTAGCTAGGTGCGCAGGAAGGAGAAAAAGAGAAGGAGAGAGAAGAAGAGAAGATCTGCAAGCTAAGAGCGTAGATAGAACTATATGCTTTCATCCAATATATTATAAAGCACAGTTGTGTGGACGTATCCCTAGAGAGAGGGTGAACCACATATATCTCGTGTTATGTGTGATTGATGTTGTGTTCTTTGTCATTTGATATGTTACTATTGTAATAATGCGTTAGATTTGAGATATAAATTGCGCAGTAGGTTGTAGGAAGATAAAGAATACTAAGTTGATGTGTGTTGTTTCTTTGAATCCACTTTGCATTCCTTCTGGTTGTAGACACTTGTGTCATCCAACCCCCTATAGCTACCTCGGGTGAGATTCCATCTGCCTCGCAGGTGTTGCCGAAAGGGCTAGTAGTTAGGGCTTGTTGGTGCGCTCTTGAGTATTGAACCCTAGATCTGCCCTTGTGCCAACACCGAGAATCCTCGTCATTTCTATCAGGTCGGGTTCATTTTTCAAATGATCAATGATTCTATGTGCCCCTTCTAGCAAGAGCAATATCCTTCTTTGTGCCTCTGTTGTCTCTTCCGCTCTGATTTCTTCCCTAGCTCTGAGGGCCTCTTGGGTCAACTACTCTATCGTTTCCACCTATTCATCCATGCTCATGGCTTTGAACCTGGTCATATTTGGGTTGGCCATTCTCTGTACCACCTCGTCCCAGTCCTGGGTGCACTCTGTGAAGATTTTGTCCTCAAAATTATCATGAGCGTACGTCCAACAAGATGACACCTGCGAAGCATGTTGGAGGACCAAGCCTTTAAGGTTGTGCTTGTGGAATCAGCCTGTCGGGAAACTGAAGTCCAGTTGGCTAAGCCCTTTTTGTTTGGCTTGAGCAGTATCCTTCACCAGATAAATCCCCACATGGAAACCGTAGGGTATGAAAGATCGCTTCTTGTCCTTGACTAATGTGGTGTTGCAGCCCTACAGGATAGTCTGATAGCATATTTCTCCCACAACGAGCCCGTTTGGGACATGAGCAGGTAAGAGATGTGGTGCTATGGTGGCCCCAAACACCCTAATGTAGGTTGAGCGTTCGTCTAAATACCAGTGACCTACCTTTGCTACCATCTTCTTGGTTGTTGCGTATAATCTTGGGCATTCCTTCTTAAAAATAATAAAATAAATGTGTTCAATGAATTCATTGCAAATGAGTGCGTAAGATTTTTTGTACCTATTCTCCCATAGTATGTTAAAGTAGATGTGGACCGGGAGCTCCACAATATGTCATCTTAAATTCATGTATGCGAAGACATTCCTTGCACACATGATATTGAGCAGGTACGAGGCCATGTAGAAAGTGGGTGCTTCCCCTTCTTTCAGCATCTGAGCTTGTTGCACATGCTCAGTTGTTTAGAAATTATTGCTCCCCAATTGAAGCTTCTATCGGATATTTCCATTGTGTATGCCAAAGGCATCCATGCTTATGAAAAATTGGAGGAGTCATTTTCTCCATATAGTCAACAGATGAGAGCCATCAAATAGATGTATGGATCCCTCAGTTTAATCATTCCATACCATCCATTTCTCTGGTTAGTGAAATTCTTGTCCTCCTTCCACCATGAGGCCATCAATTAGATGGTGTCATGGAATTCATAAAACTCCACCATGAAGTACGTGTTGAGCCTCTCCTATGGGTCCCTGAGCTTGTAGTATTTATGGGCTTCTGTCGAGAGGAAAATTTTGACACACCCACCATTCTCATCATTGATCAAGCACTTATGCATGTATGTATGGTCGATCAGCGATTTTAGAACCTCTATGTAAGGGAAAATCAGGGTTATGCTGGCCACCATGTGTAAATATGAATTTTGTATGTTCGGGAACACCTGTTCATTGAGCACCCTTACATCTAGGTCGTTGTGTGGGATATACTCTGGGTATTCTTCTCAGCTAATTTTTTTGAAGAGATCCCCCCACTTTGGGAGCATTACTTTGGATCTGGTGCTTGCTTTTGTATCACCGAAGGCCGAAATCTAGACAAAATATTTATTTGTTGATGTTTTAATGATCGGATTCGCCCTGGGATCATACTCCAACTGCCTTGTGGTCCCCAAAGAAGAACCTTCACATGTTTCAGCTTGGGTGCTCTCATCGAGTGTCTGGTGATTGGCTTTCTCGGTGACATCTTACCTGCAGCTATAACATAGTTTAGAGACTACAAGAAAATTCGATGCATGTATATAAATGATGACCAACGAATTAACAAACTTGAACACATACCTCTGCAGCTTGTTTAACCTGGTTTTGATCAAATGAGGGTCAGTATGGACTCGAGACGCATGTTTTTCTCCTTCAGATGCTCTGGAATTAAAACTTGTGCGCGGAATGAATTTGTTCAAAACCGTTCTATAGATTTAAAAAGGGATGAACTTACCTTGTCGCATCAACCATTCAATTCAGGTTATGAGTGAAATTTCATTACATCTGCCGCCAGTTCTTCAAAGATATTTAAAATTAAATTCATCGTGGGTTGACGGCGCAAGCGCCGGTGGTAATGTGGTCTATCGGTGATTTCAAATTATTGTTGTCTAATCGTCGAACGAGGTAGCAACAAATGCGGGATCGGGCATTAACTGGTATATTAAATGTCCAAAACTGATCGTATCTTATGCCACAAACATCCCATCATTTTTCTTGTTCAGTTGGTGGATCGGGGTCGGGATTGTTCTTAAAACATTTTCGTTGATATCTCCTTGCAAAATCTTTGACGCCAATCGATCTTGTTGTACAAAGATGAAGTGAAAAATCTGACTAGGAGACGTGACCGGGACCCAGGGAACCTTTAAATGACTCGGGATGAAACTAGGTTGTACAACCCCCTTACGTGGTAAAGACACATGGAATTCAAGACCAGTGACATCATTTGCTTGTGTTAATCAGAATCAAGATGTACATTAAGCTATACATTATAAAACCCAATCCTATCTTGTCGACGTCGAAAAGTATCAAGGATCGGAAATCGGCGATAAACCTACCCAAGTGCTCTCGGATCGACTCTCTCGAAAAAGTCTCGATGTCGAAAACGCATCGGGGATCGCCAATCGGTAATATGTTTGTAGCAGAAAAAATGATTGTTGTAACCTTTCTAGATTTCCCCGACCCCGATAAAGTTAAAGTGCATTGGTCATCGGCTATCGGTAATTTCTTTGTGTCCTTATTTAATGTCTATCCTCCACATATTTTTTTGATGCCGAAGGGCATCAACTATCTCCTGAAACTTCGTGCAAATAACTTACGCAAACCAACTCCACCTTCTGTCCATGTCGATGGGGATTGGCACTTGGCGATTGTTGTAACTATGTGGTTCCTCTACATGCTTGAATCTTTACCGACGTCGAACCTAAGCGCATTAGGTGCAGTGTTTAGTTGTCAATTCGTAATTCAAGTGTCAAGTTCTTTTAGACATGAGGTTTCACAAGTTCAAACAAACTTGACCTAATGATAAGAGTCATGAAACAAAACAAAGATAACGCATTTCCCAAAGTCAAATCGATTCAAACAGTGAAGAAAACAAGTGGTACCCAAAAGTGATAGAATTTCATCAGGCTTTTAGGGTGTGTTGAGCTCTCAACAGGACCCTCATTTCCTTCTATCCATTTGTTATATATTATCTTCCCTTTTGGATTCTGTAAAGCCTTTTATATAGTGAATCATCTTACCGATTATGTTCCCAATAAATGTGAGAGAACTTGATTGTACTGAATGAATTGGCTAGTTCTCTAATTATGTCCTTCCAACCCACTAAAGAGATCACTTGTAAATTTCCTCTGCAGTTCAACCAGTCAATAACTATTATTGAGTCTCCATAGACTTGTAGAGTATCAAGATTAAGGTCGCCCAAACACCAAGCAATTCATCCCTTATGTTTGTACCTGGACCGCAATTGATAGTCCATTTGTAAATAGTATTGTAGGATCATTTAATCACTCCCCCCGCCCCACTCTGCAATCCATTTGATTGGGTTTCACCATCAAACCATCCAAGTGTAGGTAGGGCATGACAGGGCAGCTTGAAAATTCTGGGACAAAACTCTTTCTGAGTACCTAAGTAACTATCCAATTTCCCCATTGACTTATAAACAATCGAATGGATAGAAGGGATTCCATTTTCAAATATTTTATTATTTCTCTCCAACCAAATAAATCAGCAAACCAAGGAGGGAAGAGTAATGTAATTCCGCTCCTTTTTAAGCCAACTGTCAAAACATGTAAATAAATTATTACCTTCCCAAGAAGAATTTATTTTAAGTCCACTTTTTATCTTACTCCATACTTGTTGTGTAAAGTTGCATTTAACCAGTAGATGCAACATTGTCTTCGAGTCCCTTGAACATAAATGACAAATATTTGGTCCTTCCCATCCTTTTTTTTGTAGATTATCCTAAGTTAAGATTTTATTTTCCACGGCTAGCCAAGTGAACATTCTAATTTTTAAATTTATTTCCCATGACCACATATTCCTCCTCCATCCTCCAATCGGTTGCTGCCAAAGTGTTTTTTCTAGAGCACAGTAAACATTTTTTATTGTTAAAAGACCTGAATTGTCACCACCAATCCAAATTAATTCATCTTATTTGGTCTGACTCTGTACCCTTGTACCAATTAAATCCCTACAAAAGAAATCCCATTCAAGTTCCAAATCACCCACAATTTCTATCTCAGTACTATATTTCCATTTTGCAGTTATAAACCTCGGTCTGTTCATACCTCTAGCCTGATAGAGGTATCTAATATTTTTGCGCTTTAAGGCAACCTGGAGATCTTGAGAAAGCAAAGAAGAAATCCCCAAGCCCATGATTCTATCTTTCCCAATTAAAACCGAATGTTTATTCCCAGGACTCCAACTTAACTCCTACAAATAAATCCTCGGACTCAACAACCTATCGTTGTCTAATCATAGAGGAGAATCATGAAGATGCAGCTTCCAATCTCCCTCCCAAGCAATTCATCTCCTTCAAGTTTTCTTTCCTTCATTATGATTCAGTTTTTATCAAATGTCATATAGTGTGTTTTTAGTCATTACTTTGCCTCTTAATCCTATCAAATGAGTCTCTTTTGAATCATTTTTGTGCTTTTTGTATGCCTGGTTTCCCACCCATGGGCAGGAAATTATCTTTAGACTTCATAGGCTCAATTTCCCTCTCAAGGGTGGGCTTGGACTGGTACTTTTTTCCTCCTTAGGACTGATAAGAGGGAAGGCTCTTTGCAGGCAACCCTGACATATTTTTTATGTATTTTTTCTTTATAATATTCATAAGCCCTGGAACTTACAAAAAAAATAATGCTTAAGAACAACACCCTCAGTCGTCCAAGATAATTTTCTGCAATAGATTTCAATAAGTTAAGGTTGACTTGTGGCATGAACAGCAACCCTTATTGCCTTACATCTTCATGCATTCACCCGCTCTGATCCATACTTCTTTGACTCCATTTTCCAAAGGTTCGATTAGGCACTTGGTCTTGGGGTTTTCCACCTTCATCTTTTGTTCTCACACCATTCACTTATCCATCTATACTACAACCATTCATTTTTCTTAGGATTACTCTTCACCAAATCACCTTGAGCCTCCACTCTATAGCCTTAGAAATCCTATCCTTAGGGAAGCCCCCCTTCAGTTGGAAAAGTTCCAACCAAAAGTGAGAAGAACAGATAATGTGGTGATAGTGGATAGCCTTCCTAAGTTGCACAAGACTGCCCCTTGATGTTTGGGACTTTACATCATATAGGGGCACTAGATTTTTCTATAATAGGCCCCTTTCATTGAGAAACTTCATAAAGTTTATGCATCAATAAGCTAAAGAAAAGAAGTAGAAAGCATCTCAAGTGAAGGATTTTACCCATTTCAAATTCATTAAGCTCGAGGAGGAATCAAACACCACCAAAGTCTTCTTCGTGTACTATGCACGTAGGTTAGGCCCAATATATGATTGAATCGGATATTAGTTTGACTTTATAAATCCGATCAATGCAAATGTAAATTTTAATGATTCTTTTGAATTGCAATCAATGTATGAAAGGGTAAAAGGTAGGCAAAAAGTCAAAAAGGAAGGTGAAGAGACACTTTTGTAACTCTTTGGATATATATATATATATATATATAAAGAGACACTTTGTAACTCCCTTTGATATATATATATATATATAGTATATGCTACATATATATATATATATATATATATTTTTTTATTTATTTATTTATTTATTTATTGGTATTCAACGAATTGTAAAGGGATATTTTTTCCAAGAGGAACTTGAGAGAATGATTGTTTAGTCCAAGTTTCAAGCTCTCATTGGATGAATATAATATACTCACACATATTTGGGGTGAATAATCATGTATTTTGTTTGTTGCTTAACTTCATGGCTAATATGTGAGCATTTGTTTGTTTGTGAATATGTATTCATTATGTTTACATTTCCTATCAATCTTGCCCAATGCACAATGGGTTAGTGAATGTACAATACTATATTTATTGGTTTGTGTGAATATAGTAAATTAAGGACTACAAAATAATAGAATTGTGTATTTCAATATCTAAGCAACTTCTTTGATTCCACTACTTGAGCTTATATTTCAATTATGTTATTTTAATTTTATAATTTTGTTTATGTATTCAAACACTCCAAATGAACCTTATTCCAAAAACACATAAAAATCATACAAAAAATCAAAAATGGTAAGCTAGTGCCATGAGTTGGAGGAATCATCTCAAGAGTGGAGACTATGATTTGGATGTCTTCATCAAATGAATTCCATGTGGAAGTCGAATCAAGAAATTTGATTGTATCAACAAATTAGTGCTATGAGGGCCTCCCTTTTATGGAGTATAGAGAAGGGGGCCTAAAATCTCAGAAATCCTTGAGCGAGCGAGAACACCAACCAAAGGATACCCTATCTTTGAGAGGTGGAGAAATTACCCAACCTACATTAGAGAAACAAAATTCAATATGTTTCTTATGAAGATATTTTTTTATAGAATCTTCCCTTTCACCTTCATAGGGAGAGCATCCACTTGGTTCTATAACTTACCTATGTTCTATTCATAATTGTCAAGAATTTGAAAGGATGATTAAAACCCTAACGCTCTTTCATTGCAATTAACCAAACAAAAAATTCAACCTAAAGAGAAAATTCAATATTTCAATACAAAGACCAAATCTTGTACTACGTATCCTAGAAGCAAGCAAGCCTCCATCTCAAATTACCTTGGATTTTCACCTCACTGCGCTCGATGCCACAGTAGTAGGCATAGCTGATGGAAAATAAGGATGATAATGAACAAAGGAAAAGTGTAGTTCCTGATAGAGCTCAACAAGGGAATACCTCTCCATGGAATATAGTATTTAACTAAGATACATGAAAAGGATGGGTATTTAACCACCAACATCTCCTAATAAAGAGAGATGGAATCCAAGATTTACACATAACTTATGATGAAGCCATTTAAATAAAATGAGATGCCGTCACTACAGGTAACCCCATCTTTAAACACGACTCCTCTACACAATATTCCCCAAAAGAACCTTGGCATTACCACAACCAACTACCAATACCAATACAAACAAGAGTGATATTCGCCCCAAACATGAAGAATTGCATAGAATCTTACAAAACATGCTAACAAAACTTTAATTTATAAAGGAGGAGCCTCAACAAGTAGGAGTTTTAGTACAATTAGAACAAAGCAACTACCAATGCCTTGGTGAGTTCCACAACCTCTACTTTAGTAAAAAATCATAGTGCTCTAGATGAGGTAGCCATGGAATACTAGTGCATTACACGAAAATCCTCATATTGAAAAACAATTCCCTCAATTCTTAAATGATTCGTTTATTTTCACATAACAAAGCAATGAAGGAACCAACCAACTAGAAGCGGAACTTGAAAATCCAAACCCAGTTCCCACAATTATTATGGTTATCTATGATAATTTTGTCTTTGCTAACACTAATTTATGAAGAGGAGGATGGGGAGGATAAAAACGAAACAAAGGAAATACATGTGGGACAAGGGTGGAATGGTTATCCACCATGCAGCATGAATAAGAAGCAAGCAACTCTCGATACACCACCTAACCTTCTATGGCAAGGATAACCCACTTGAACTCTCTTCCTCCTCCAAAATTGGATATAATATCGTAGAAAATATGAAGAAAACCAAAGCTAACATCTCCATGCATGACCTTTTAAATATAAATGACCAACAAGAGTTACTATTGAAATCTTTGAAAGAAGTGGTCAAACATGATGTTTATAGGGTGGTGGAGGACTCTAGACGGTCGGCCTCCATCCTAAAAGTGCTAAATGCCACAATGATTACTCTAATCCCCAAAGAAAATGAAGCAAGGACCCCCGACCGGTACAGACCCATAGCTTTATGCAATGTGGTCTACAAGATAATTTCCAAAGTCATAGCCAATAGATTGAAACCCCTCCTACCCACACTGATTTCACCAGAACAGGCGAGCTTCATGGAAGGATGAAAAATCATGGATAACATCATCCATGCCCATGAGCTAATCCACACCCTGCAAATCCAGAGGAGAGGGGGGGTGATAATACAACTTGACCTAGCAAAATCCTATGACAAAATTAGCTGGCACTACATGGTCAAGACTTTGGAAGCCTTTGGCTTCACCCAACACTGGATCAGCTGGATTGTCAGCCTAGTCTCAACAACAAGTTACTCTCTCCTAATAAATGGAGCCCTAGCCAACCCCTTTTGGCCTACTAGAGGCATCGGACAAGGAGACCCGCTATCCCCCTTCATGTTCGTCCTGATGATGGAAGGTCTCAGTCGAAGCATAAAAAGTGCAACAACAGCATGAGAAATAACAGGGATCAAACCTTTCGAAAACTGCTCTACACCCACACACCAACAGTTCGTGGATGACACCTTACTCCATGGCACACCCACGATCAAGGAAGCAAAATCCTTTAAAACAATCTTAGAAGAGTTTGGGGAAGCCTCAGGAGCCGAAATAAATCATTCCAAGTCTATGATCTACTTCTTCAACACCAACCCTGCAATCCAAAGAAACCTGGCAAATATTTTGGGGTTTGAATGCAAAACACTCCCAACCAAATACTTGGGCATCCCCTTGACGGATAGAGCATACAAAATGGCAACATGGGAAGGAGTGATCAACAAGCTATAGGAGAGGGTGAAAAATTGGACGTACAGATCCCTCAACCTAGCAGGGAGACTTATATTGACCAAGATGGTTCTGCAATCAATTCCAACCTATATGATGTTTGTATTTCCTGCCCCCAAAGGAATACTACAAAAAATAAGAACCATCCGAAGGGACTTCCTATGGCGAGGAGCGGAAACAAAGAAAAAATGGGCCCTGGTGGCATGGGAGAAGGTTTGCAAACCAAAATGAAAAGGAGGACTAGGGCTACAAGACCCACAAGTAACCAACGAAGCCTACGGGGCAAAAACTGGTGGCGATGGGTCAAAGAAAAATCTACCCCGTGGGCAAACCTCTAGAAGGCCAAGTATGCCCCGAACATAAACGACCAGGATTGAATTCATTTTATGGGCACCAGGGAGGGATCAGCCATCTAGAATCTAGCTTGGTGCAACAAAAACTGGATCCAGACACAGCTTTTGGGAAGTGAGGAATGGTAAAACAGCCAGATTCTGGGAGGATGCCTAGCAACAGGAACCCAGAATGGAAAATCCAGACAGGGAGGAACTCCAACAGGACATGACCGTGCAAGGGAAAACCAAAGTCCACCACAACTGGAAGCAAGAAATAGATTGCAACAGATGGAGAATCTGGGACAATCTCAATTCACAAAATAGAGACCGGGCCGCAACAATCGTGAAAGAGGTGGAGGGGGAACTGGGGAAAAGGAAAATTGCAGTCTCGAAAGAAGAGGACCAATTAAGATGGGGCCAAAAAAATGGCAGGGAATTCAAATTGAAAGAAGCCCAACATTACATCGCAAACCAGGACCAAGAAGACCCAACGCAACAATGGGATCAGCTTTGGAACAGCCCCCAGTGGCAAAAAATAAAAATTTTCAAATGGTTAGTACTTCACAACTGAATTATAACCTAGGAAAACCTAAGGAAAAGGGGCTTCATAGGCCCATCATGGTACCACCTCTGTCAAGATAAGGAAGAAACAATGAATCATCTCCTCGATGAATGTAACTACACAGCAGAGATCTGGGACTGGGCGGCAGGTATATTTTGACAATCCAATAGGACCCGAGGTAACATTTGTGCAACCCTCAACAACTGGAATGAGAGTTACAAAGAAAATTAAGAGATGAACCTCTGTTGGATTCTCATTCTGGGGATGATCATATGGGCAATATGGAAAGAAAGGAACCGCACATCTTCAGGAATGAAAGCCTTCCAGAAGGGAAACTCAAGGAAAAATAATCTCCTTGACAAGAGAAACAGTGCAGAGCCGCAACTGCTAGATTGGAAAAGCGTAACTCGCAGGCCAGGACTCCCGAGTCCTAGAAGCTTTTCACCTAAAATACGGGTGCAACTGCACACAAGTAAGGCAGCCACCACAACTCCAAGTAGGTGAGCGCAACTGGAATCCCCCTCCAATAGGGTCCCTCAAGTTGAATTTCGACAAGGTGGAAAAAGGGAACCCAGGCATGACAGGAATGGGAGGGGTAATCAGGGATAGTGGGGGTAACATAATCTGGTTGTACACCGGGAGTATGGGAAAGTCAACCAACAACGTAGCAGAATTCGGAGCCTTGGATATTGGCCTCGAGATTCTAAGCCGTGAAAGGATGACAAACACTATCATGGAATGTGACTCCACTCTAGTAATCAACACGATGAAGAGACTCCAAAATGGAACTAGAGTGGGCAAAGTTTAGAGACACTCGCGCTTGGCACACTCCCTACAAAAAATCCAAGAGTATTTGCAAACGATGAACACAGTGGAGTTGCGCTGGGTACGCAGTTCAGTGAATGACCTAGTGGACAAAATCGCTAATCAAGGGGTTAGCAAGGAAGGACCAGAGCTAGACACTACCTGAGAAACATCTCGAATGGTCACTTTAGAACGAACTGCATACAACTAGCGACAAAAGACAATGATGGCAGCTTAAGTAAGGAAGGTCACATCGAGGAGGAAGGCGCAAGGCCAATTGGCAGGCACGAAGAATCCAGGAAGAATATTCCTTCCCATCACTCGACCACAAGTTACAATGCAAGCTCAGACCACACAACAGACAGGGGTATGGAACCAAGGTCACGTCAATAGGAAGAAGTGGAGGGTTAGTGCGTTGGAAAGTATAGATGGTAATCAGCAGTTTGCAAATGACATAGGAAAAAAGGTGTTACCATGGACCAGTATGGATACACCTCACCCAAGCATAGGTACGGGGAGTAGCACAGTTGGTTACACAACGAGCAGGGGCAAAGGTCGGCGCAGGGATAACGGTTGGGTCATCATGATCACACATACCGAGACAAGGAAAAAGGACGGGAAGGACCACCTCTACGGGAAAACCATGATTGCTAGGATGATTCTGCAGCAGAGGAAATCCCATAAGAGAAGAAGCACCAGGAATAGATGCAGACAGGAAAAGTGCAACTACAGGAGCTACCAAAAAAACAACGGTTGGGAAAGAAGGAACCCCTGTGTAGATAGGAACAGGAGGAGAACTCAAAGAAAAAACCGCCACAAGCCAATCGGGATGGTGGGCATGAAGGGAATGCACAGCAAAAGAAACCCCCAGAGGAAAGAATCTTCGACAAGCCCTAGGAGGGTTTCAAGGATGGAGCAAACGGATAGAGATGCCAAAGGCACCTTTCATACGCTGGTCGAACCGAAGGGAAAATCGACCATCACCCGGTGGGAGAAGGATATCAAGGCTAAATGCAAGGGCAAATCTTGGGAGGAACTGATTCAGGAAGCGGAGTGGATAACGGAACCAAGGGACACACAGCCCAGAGAAACCCTCTACCACAAAAGGGTGGAGATGGCGTGGCGAACAAAGATGTTAATAGGAAAAGTGAGCTCAAAAAGGAAAGACGTTATCCTGAAGGATAACAATGACCACAAAAAAATGCTAAAAGAAATCTTGAGTTGTCTCAACAACCTAGAAGCCAGTGCAAAATGACTTGTTGAGGACCAGAAGGAGAAGATGGAGCGAGTGGCAACCCAATTTCACCTATACTTGCGGTACGTCCATCATATGGACATCACGCCAGCTGACAGGAATGGAGCACCAGTCCGTATCAGAAAGACGCACATGGTAGTCCAAAAGGAGGAGAACAAGGACAGGGAAGATGAAGGAAAGAAGCATCTCATCATCCTGGACTAGCGCCTGGTTAGCCAGTGGTGAAGTCATGTCGTTGGGTCAGTCTCAATTTTTGTGTTGTGTTTTTTTACAT
>SNQJ01S0002928.1:0-74160 GCA_010110895.2 Picea sitchensis | reverse complement strand
AAAAAAAAAATTAAAAAAAAAACTAAAATTTAAACAAAATATTAAAAAAGGTTCTCAATAAAATAAATAAATAATCCAAAAAATTATGAAAAAACCCTAAACTAAAACATTATATCAAAACAATTATGAAAAAACAAAATGGAAATAAAATAGTTTATAAAAAATTTAATAAAAAAAATAAAACATATACCAAAACAATTATGAAAAAACAAAATGGAAATAAAATAGTTTATAAAAAAATTAATAAAAAAAATAAAACACATATATATATAATGAAAAAAAACTAAAAAAAATATAGAAAACTAAAAAAAAACTAAAATTTAAATAAAATATTAAAAAAAGTTTAAAATTAAAAAAAAAATCAAAAAAGGAAAAAATCCTAAACTAAAGCATTATATCAAAACAATTATGAAAAAATAAAATGGAAATAAAATAGTTTATAAAAAATTTAATAAAAAAATAACACCTACATATATAGAGAGGTTTTGGTCTTAGTGGACGTTAATCATCATCATCATCATCATATATATATAAAAACTAAGTTAAAATATGATAGAGAGGGTTGTTGGGGATGTGGGGCATGTCGGGTATCAGGCATTGCCCCAACCTCCCGTGGGTCAGGTTGTAGTCATGTGGGGCCACGACCTGGCCCGTCGCCCTAGCCCCTGCAGGTCAGGCCAAACCGTGGTCACGTAGGGCCACGACCTAGCCCACGGGGGGTTGGGGTGATGCCCGGCATCGCCACCGTGGCCCTCACATCACTATATATATATATATATATATATATATATATATGAATTTTTAAAGGTTTTTAATGTAAATTTTTTGTTTTTTTTTTTCATTAGATAGTTACATTAATTTTCCATCGTGTCTTCCCATTCTAGCTTGTCACGATCCTTTGCATAACATTATGGATCACAAGTAGCCATGACCTTTAGCATAAGAGCATTATTGGGGCTCATTACCTCTTACCACAATGCTTTTGTGCTTCCAAAGCATCACCAACATCAAGAGTTGTTGCATACCACTTGGGGCAACGAACATCGTCCTTTGAAGGATATGCGGAGATACTAGGAACGTTTCAAGAAGACTCCCAACAACTACCTCATCATTAAACTCAGCGAAAGTATATGCTCTAGGCATATACAAATCATCGAGGAAAGCAATATTAAAAGAATAAGAAAGAACAAGATGAGTTGAACATGGAGGAGACTTCGCAACATGTTCTCCTCTCACAATCAAATTTTAGATTAGATATGTTTTTGGTTTTCATAGGAGCGACCTTTGCACTCCCACAATATATTGAAACTATTGTAATTTGTAATCCCCTAGAACAATTTGTAGTCATTTATTGGACATTAATAAAATTATCTTATCTTATCTTCGAAGATAACATCCCTTTAAGTGATCACATCATTGATGGATGAGTCATACAAAGAGAATGTATTTAATTCCTCAATGTAACCAACAAATATGCATTTGTGACTCTCGAGCTCCAGCGGTTTTCTCTTCTCATCAAAAATGTTAGGGTCCTAACCCGCACATAGGTAGAACAATATATTCGGATGTAATAAAGGTCAATATTAATAAGGCCTTTCAATAAAATAGAATAAGGTGGATGTAAGAAGACCTAATAGAAGCTTCTGCTTCTAGAAGGATCTAAAATAGAATATAGGATAAGAATCTAATAGAAGCTTCTCGCTTTGTAGGATCTTCCTCAGATGCTTCTTTTTAGTATAAAATAGGAGTCTAGGGTAGAGGAACCCTAGCTTGGATATTATTGTAATAGAGTTCGGCTCAACTGATGGCTCGAAGAGGGCCATGAACATTTCTTTCAAATTCAAAGCATTATTTATGTTGTTATTCTTATATCATTTTATTGTTATTGTGGTGAATGTTCTATTATATTGTTGTTATTCCGCCATTAATAGCATTTTATTTATGTTTTGCATACATTTTATATCCTGAGACATAAGTGGTATCGTAGCACTTTCCTCGACAGAAAGTGTAGGTTAAATTTTTTTCAGGATAGAAACATATTCTGACATCTTAAAGCCAATAGACTGCCGTTACGCCGTGACAGATAAACCCGCTGTGTTGAGGGATTCATACATGTGAAAATACAAGTGGGTACTTAAGCCGACATTTGTTGGGCTACCCTTGTAACTCCCAGCCTCTTCTGAGTGGTAGCGACGATTAACACTGCATGCATCGGGCTCAGATTCTCTAAAGCCCCTTTAGATAAACTGACCGTCACCGACCGCTATAGTGTCACCGGTAGAACGAAAGCATTCCCGTAGAAGATACCTTTCAAGCATCTAGGTAGCTCCAGTACTCGCCGGCGGGGTGTACGCCTTATCATCCTTAGTTATGCCCCAGATATTGGGCCGAAAGTACTATTGTTGGAGCCCTCGCATGTATATCGAGAGTTATAGCACGTGGCAACCTCATCAGAGAACCCTGCGGAATACCTAACCCTTTGGGACAAAACATAAACAAATTAAAACAGTAGAAATCTATCAGTCGCAAGTAAACCGGCTCTTCGCTGGCAAACTACACATTTCTTCATAGTTAAGCATTTGGGCATTCTCTCAGATTCTTCAGACTCCATTGATAAAAATAAAAATAAAGTAGAAAAAAAAAAAAAAAAAAAAAAAAAACCTATTCCATTGGATTCATCTCTTCCTTATCACATTCATCCATATCATTTTTCGGCAAAAAAATTTAAGCCCGCCCCCCCATTTCAGTTCCCCCATCCTCATTCCCCATACCCATAGCCAAGACCTAAAAAATCGCTTCAACACCTTGCAATATAGTCTCATTGAGACCTAACAATAAGTGAAACAACTCAGAGCCAATGTCACCGCTTAATTAATACAAATCCATGCATTCTCTACTGGGTTAAATCAAACAAGACCTCACCACCTAGCTTGAATCTGTCTTTTTGTCACTCTGCACCATGCTTCATATCCCTACAGATAATCATTTCTCTTCCTCACCCCCATATTGAAGGTGACCATTCATCTCATTCACATACCTGTAACTATCACTTTCAACGTGGACCTACGCCTTACTCGTGGATGTGACCAAATGATGGGTTCTGACTCACCGGGTAACCTTAAATGGAACATTAATTTTATACAAGATTATAGATGGCTTGTACTAAACTTCGTTATGGTATTCTCCATCTAAATCAAGAACTCTGGCAATGGTGACAATGGAGAAAAAAATCTCGTCAAGGGTATATTGTTTGGACACAATTTCTGTGGTAGAGTTTTTTATGAACGCTTTTGACACTGATACACCAACCATTTGGGTCGCTTGGATGTCGAAACAATTAGGAATAGTGTGAAGACTTTATAGTTGCCTTTGATTGATTTTTAGGAATGAGGGGCATGTCTGGAGTTTTTCTGAGAGTGTTTTATCGCCGCCCTAAAGATGAAATTTGGGGCCCAGGTCCTCGGTTTCTACTGAGATTTGGGTGGAGGCTACCAGAAAAGACAAAGAAGCACAACAAAGTGTGGCCTTCTCAAAACTGTAAACCCTCCTTCATCCTTCACCCTAAACCAAAGAATCCCACTACTCCCTCTGCCCACTAAAGATCCAAAAAATTCACCCTGAGCTGAAATGGTAGAACGCCAACTCAAAGGCCTCCTTTGTTAGAATTATGATGAAAATATTTCCCGGGCCACAGGTGCAAAGAACAAAAGATTTTTATGGCCATTCCCAAGGAGATTTCGGAAGAAGATGAAGAAACTCCTCATGTCCGGAGGCCACCAATCCACTCCATTACAACCCCTCCGGCAGAACCAATCATTTCCTCAATGCTCTCACCGAATTCCTTGCCCCCCAAACCCTCTGCTTAATTCCTACATCAAGCACGTGGTCATCATTCGGTTGATAGTGGAAAGACCCATAATTTTATTCATCAATGATTGCCCAAGAAACTCATTCCTACATCCATGCTGGCCAATAATTTCCAAATCATGATTGCCAATGGTGGTCCATGGTGGAGGGCGCTAGAAATGTGCATTCCAAATTGGTGACTACCACCAAATCCTATATATGTTTGTTATCGACATGGGAGATTCTGACATTGTACTTGGCTTGCAGACTTGCTAAGGACTTTGAGTCCCATTCTCGTGGGATTTTAAAGACTTAACCATGCAATTCAAGCAAGAAGGCCACCACGTTCCAAGGAATCACCGGCAGTTCACCTGAGATCATTAGTTCCCATCGCATGGAAAAAGTCCTCAAGAATGGTCATTCTGCATTATCGCTTCAACCCATACCATACAAGCAATGTAGACACCTTCCTGCATCAGCAAGTACTCCCCAAGCCATCCTTTCTAAACATCAATTGGTATTTTCCACTCCCTCAAGGCCTCCTCCTTCCTGTGGTGTTCATAATAATTCCATTCCCCTTATACCAAGAAGCCTTCCCAATATCATTCCCAGATTACACCCTTCCTCAAAAATGAAATTTGAGAAAATGGTCTGTGAACTCCTTAATGCAGCCATTATCCACCCTAGTACAAGCACCTACTCTTATCATGTGGTCATGGTCCTACAGTTAGTTGTTCTGGCTAATGTCCTTTAATTTCATTCCACAACAGTCCTTTCCATCAAAGACACTCCCCATTCTCAAGCCATTGATGATCTCCTCCTCGATGAATTGAGTGGTTTTTGTTCTTCATTTCAACCTGATTCGCTCCGGCTTACCACCAGATACGTATGAAAGAGGCAGATATTCCCAAATCTTTAGAACTCATGAGGGCCACTACAGATTTTTGGTCACGCGCCTCCTTTGGCTTGTGTAATGCCCTCCACCTTCCAAAGCCTTATGAATTATGTCTTCCATCCTTTTCTTCCATGCTCATTTTGTCTTTAGTTTCTTCTTTGATGATATCCGCTTATAGAAAACCTCGGATACCATCTTCGCTTCATGTGGATCGAGTTCTCCATCTACTCTCTCACACCAACTTTTCCTCAAACAAATATAAATGTGCTTTTGGCACATCAAAATTCAAGTACTTGGGTCACATTGTCGGCAAGGATGGTGTCATGGTGGATCCTAAAAAGATTGAAGCTATGCAAGACTGGCCTCACCCAAAGACTCTTAAGAGCTTGCATGGATTTCTAGGCTTAACAGGGTATTATCGCAAGTTTGTTAAGAATTATGGGAAGATTGCAGCACCTCTCACTACTCTCCAGTCGTTGCTCAAGCTTTTCAAACTTTGAAGATGGTCATGTGCACCACTCCAGTCCTCACCCTTCCTGATTTCACAAAGACCTTTGTGTTGGAATGTGATGCCTCAGGGAAAGGAATTGGTGTTGTCCTTATGCAAGAGGGTCAACCTTTGGCCTTTACCAGCAAGCAACTATTTGAAAGAAATCTGGCAACTATCTGAAAGAAATCTAGGCAAATCCATCTATGAAAAGGAAATGTTGGCTATTATGCATACCGTGGATCTGTGGCGTCCTTATCTATTGGGCCAACGGTTCCAAATTAAGACAGACCATCGAAGCCTCAAGTATTTTCTGGAACAACGCATTTTCTCCCCAGTACAACAAAAATGGGTGACTAAACTCTTTGGATATGATTATGAGATCATTTATAAGAAAGGCAAAGACAATGTGGTTGCGGATGCACTTTCCCGAAAATATGAAGATGAAGGATCCATTTTTTCTCTTTCATTCATTGTACCAGATTGGCTCCAAGTCGTTCGCCAGGAATGGCTACAAGACCCCAAAAGTTCGCAGTTGATCCAGCAATTGTAGTCCAATGCTCCAGCTTTCCCAGGGTACTCTTGGCTCCATGAGGAACTTCGATACAAAGGTCGTTTGTATTTAAGTAAACAATCAAAGCTTAAATCCACGGTACTTTCTGAGCTTCATGCTACACCCATAGCAGGGCACTCTGGGTTCACCAAAACCTATGATAGGGTCAAACGTTCCTTTTTCTGGGATGGTATGAAATAGGACATTCGTAATTTTGTAGCTGAATGTGACGTGTGTCAACGCAACATGGGAGAAACAGTCAAATCGTCGGGCACACGACAACCGCTGTCGATTCCACCTGTTATTTGGAAGGATATCTCTATGAATTTTATTACTGGCTTACCCAAATCGGGAAATAAATCTGTCATCATGGTGGTTGTTGATCGCCTTTCCAAGTACGCTCATTTATGCGCCCTTCAACACCCATTTACAGCATCCATGGTGGCTCAAATCTTCATGGATCAAGTCTTCAAGCTTCATGGCATGCCGCACTCTATTGTTTCTGATTGCGACCCAACTTTCACAAGCAATTTTTGGCAAGAACTGTTCAAGATACAAGGCACGGAATTGCATCTCAGCACAGCTTATCATCCCCAGATTGATGGCCAAACGAAAGTTGTCAACAAGTGTTTGGAAACATATTTGAGGTGTTTTGCCTCGGAAAAGCAAAATCAGTGGACTCAATGATTACCCCTAGTTGAATGGTGGTACAACACTTCATACCATACAGCTACACGCGCGACTACTTTTGAAGCGGTATATGGACAGAAGCCACCTTCAGTTCTCTCATACTTACCGGGTGCCTCGAAGGTCCAGGCGGTTGACCTAACACTTACAGCTCGAGAGGCCATTCTCCGTACCCTCAAAGAGAATTTGGTCATGGCATAGAATCGCATGAAGCAACAAGCAGATCAAGGTCGCTCTGAACGTCAATTTGCAAAAGGGGATCAGGTGTTTCTTCGACTGCAACCTTACAAGCAAACTTCCCTCGAGGCCGAGCATTGTCAGAAGCTAGCGCTCAAATTTTATGGTCCTTATACCGTGCTCAAGCGTGTGGGACAAGTCGCCTATCAGTTAGCTTTGCCCAACCATTCGAAGCTACATCCTGTTTTTCATGGTTCATGCTTAAAGAAGGTGATTGGAGCTAAGTGCCAAATTCAAACCAACCTTCCAGAGTTAGCTAAAGAAGGATCCATTTGGCTACAACTAGAAGCAGTTTTGGACCAGCGTGAGCGTCACCTAGGCCAGAGAACCATCAAGGAAGTGCTAGTCCAGTGGAAAGATACAACTCCAGCAGACACCACTTGGGAACCAGCTACCATTCTGCAGCAATTTCCTCATCTCAAGCCTTGAGGACAAGGTTGTTTTTAAGGGGGCGAACATGTTAGGGTCCTAACCCGCACATAGGTAGAATAATATATTCGGATGTAATAAAGGTCAATATTAATAAGGCATTTCAATAAAATAGAATAAGGCGGATGTAAGAAGACCTAATAGAAGTTTCCGCTTCTAGAAGGATCTTCCTCTAGATGCTTCTTTTTAGTATAAATAGGAGTCGAGGGTATGAGAACCCTAGCTTAGATATTATTGTAATAAAGCTCTGCTCAACTGGAGGTTGCCCCCTCGAAGAGGCCCGTGAACATTGCTTTCAGATTCAAAGTGTTATTTATGTTGTTATTCTTATATCATTTCAGTGTTATTGTGGTGAATGTTTTAGTTATATTGTTGTTATTCTGCCATTACTAGCATTTTATTTCTGTTCTACATACATTTTATATTTGGTATATTACAAAAAATGTGGCCCGAGTGACACAATTAAAGACCGTGAAATGAGGCACAATTGGCTTCTTCTCTCCTTAAGCCTCTTCAAAAATCGCATTCCTTACAACCCTGGTATGAATGTGATTCAAGATATAAGTTGCAGATGAAACCGCTTCAACCCCAAAAGCAAAATCAAGCCCTTTACTATGAAACATGCATGTGCCATCTCAACAAGGGTATGATTCTTCCTTCCAGCAAACACCATTTTGTTGAGGTGTGCAAGGTATGACGCATTGGCAAGTAATACCAAATTGGGTGCAAACATTCTCAAAGTCATGATTAATGTATTTTCCATCGTTATCAATGCTCAAGAGTTTTAACACTTTGACTAGAATGATTCTTACCCATGAATTTAAACTTTTAAACTGTATCTAAGACTTCACTCTTTTGTTTCAAGAAATAGACCCATATGCACCTAGAGTAATCATCAATGAAAATTTATATATGTATATTTCACTTGAAAGAGAGGGCTTGTCTATTGATTTGCACATAACGTTGTGAAAAAATTGCAAGGGAGATGCCATAGGCCATGATTTTCCCTTCTTGAACCTCTCTATGATGCTTGCCTGGAATACATCCTTCACAAACACTATCTTGCAAAGACAAGGTAGACCATGCACCATCTTCACCCTACTCATCAACTACAAACTCTAAACTTCAAGTGACCCATTTGCTCATGTCATAGACTACTCATAGGATTAGTGTTAACAACAAAGATATGAGAAAACTGACAAAAATCAAAGGAGGCAGATTTTGAGAGCTTGTAAAATTTATTCATGGCATCAACATATCCAACAACAACAACTTTGAACTCATCTTTGATGTCCTTAAGGGTGAAAACACAAAGATAGGTAACCCTTTATGGAATGAGGCATGGTGAGCGACTCTAAATTTTGTTTTTCCATCCAAGAAAAGAGGCAACAAATTATCTCGGTTGAGAGTTTAAGCATATCTTCGTTGAGCTTGCTTAAGTTTACCTCAGGAACAATTTCTCGACCAAGATTTTTGGTAGATAAATAATTTTCTCAAGTGAGAATTCATGTTCTCAGACGAGAATTTGAAATTGATTCACCATTTCAAAACTCTCAAATGAGATTCTCAATAGAGTTCAGATTCTTCGCATAGATTCTTGGTTGAGAGTTGGAATCTTGTCCAAGAATCAAATCTCTCAAAGTGATTCTCATCCAAGAGCTTTGACTATCCACCCGTAATCTTGAATAAGTGTTACCAGATATTCTCAACAAATGTTTCCAGATATTCTCAACCAAGACTTTTGATTCGTTGCCCATATTCTCATAAGAGAGAGATTCTCTGCCCAAATTCTCGACTAATAATCTTTCAAAGGAGATTCTCGATCAAGAATTTAGATTCGTCACCCATATTCTCTACCAAGTATTAGATTCTTCGCCCAGATTCTTGATCAAAAGTTTTAGAGGGTTAATTTAAACTCTTGAACAAGAGTTTAGTTTAACCTGAGGTTACTATATTTGCGAAAAAACATCTCAGCCAAGAGATAAAACAAACTCTCAACCAAAACATTATCTCAATCAAGAGTTTTTGGTCAACCAAAACAAGGGAGTTGAAACACACCCGAACCCCTAATCCAAACTTAGGTTGGCGGAATGTT
Organism: Picea sitchensis; assembly: GCA_010110895.2. Lineage (NCBI taxonomy): Eukaryota > Viridiplantae > Streptophyta > Pinopsida > Pinales > Pinaceae > Picea > Picea sitchensis. The sequence goes on along the minus strand of SNQJ01S0002928.1, from coordinate 64,931 downwards.
GGTTTTTCCTTTCTTTATCTCTCATGGCATGATATCGGATTCATTACTCGTTTAAGTGAGGACTTATCTTATCATAATTTAATCTATAATGACTCTTATTAATTCTCAAATAAAACTCTCCACTTGGTTTAATGAAGTCCCCAGGTACCTATGCGCGCTCAATCAGATGATCAGGTTTGTCTTTTGCCATCGAAGTGATGACCTGGACCTGTTCAAACCTATTCCATCGAAGTACCCCAACCATCTATGTTGATCTCCCCTATGATGACAATATCCCAATGGATCATCCACCGAGATATAACAATCCTCGTATCTGGGTTCTAACAGCTACAATTGCATCAGAGCCTCTACATGCCCGACGATTACTCCTCGCCTAAGCACCCATTCCACTTACCAACAGATGGGACCCACAAAACTTACAGCGGAGATTAAATCTTGCCATCATATCGATCAATGCTTCTCCTTTGTTTTCAGAACCCCTCCCCTTCGGAGTGCCTCCACTTCAAACTTACAATCCACTCCAAGAATCTCACTCTGACCATGCACCTTTCCAATGGATCGAACGATCACCATTCAGCTAATCCAACGGTCACTGTGGTTTTCGTGATTGAAACAATAGCCCGTCATGGTTTTGGATTCCTCCTCATAGTGGTTCTCTCCAAATCCAACTGCTGGGATCTCGCACACACAGTCCGAGAGATCTACAGTTCTCGAACTTTCGTCATCAAACATCTACCTTGATCCTCTTCACATCACTTTCAACAAACCTTACTCCGACATACTAACATCAAAATTCAACAATCCAGATTTTTTGCTTGGTCATCATCTGATAGATCGACGGTCTTAGTCGACTCGAGACCTTCCTCTACAAGGTTCAAACACAACCTCATCTAACCACTCCAAAAGTGGTACCACCTGACCAACGGTCTGAATCTGCCCAGCACGCCAAATCAACGACTACAAGTCATTCCAATTGAACACAGGTTTTCCTCGAGAAAAAACAATCTAACTCAAGGACTCTGTCAATTTCGAGATTCTACGAGACCTTACCATATCTCTTAAAGGTTCAAGGCCTGCTCTCAGATTGTCTAAGGCCTACTAACTTAGTCGAAAGGAAGTTCTTGCATGTCCTGCAAGATTTCCACTTAAGGATCGTGGCTTCCTCATGACTCGGGGTCCTTCTCTCCTCACAAAACCTCCCCGACCTCAAGGCACTAGCACCATCGGGTAAATGATTTTTTTGTCCATATCTTGCAAGCTTTCCTCTCAAAACTACAAGGTTCTTAGGGACACATCTTGTCCATACTGGTTCATTTTCAGAACTTTTCTAACCAAGTAAAAACCATAATAAATACATTCCATCCATTCAGGAGTTCAATTCATTGCTTATAAACATTCACATTTCCCATTTAATTCAAACATTTACATGTTTACAACCTTCAAACACAATTAAAAAAACCAAGATATATACTTATCTGATCAAAGAAATGTCAATGCCAACTTAAGAGAGGACACCTTTCCTCCCAACCTTAGGCCATACTGTGGAGTGCCTTCCTACAATACGCCACCCACATGCCAAGCCATGATACCACAAGGGGAATGATTCAATTGATTTCCAAGCTTAAGATGATCCAGGAAGGTTACTCTCCTTCCTCCTTTGACAACAGCAGAAGTTGCTCCTTCCCATTGAGGTCAAGGTCTCTACAGGTTTATCAAGTGGTTTCTCAACTAGATTTCCTCTACACAAGGGAGTCCCTTCTTTACTAAACAGTCCCTTAGTGACCTCCCCTTACCAGTGTCGGTTTCTGTCCAGTAAGCACCAAGTTGCAGTGCTCTATTGCTCTAATTTGAAACCGAGTCTTCTCTGCTTCAGGGTGATCATCATAAAATTGGACGAGCTTCCTATTTTCTTCAAGGAAGGCTCTCCACTTTCTCCTTTCTTTGATCTGTGCCAATGAACACCTCTGCTGACTGTGCTCTCAGCCTACGAGTTCGTCGCACATTCCCTCTTCCTTGAAGTGTTCTTTTCTATCGCATTGTGCTCTGTTCTTCCGATACCACCCTCAACTACTCGTGTTCTTCTTTATTTGTCTCTTATTTTGTTGAATGTCTTGGTCTGGTGTTGTCTTTCTACCTTTGGTCTCTTCTTCGACCAATCCCCTCGGGACTCTCGTGGATTCCTACAACCTGCGGTTCCCATCTTGAAGGGGCAAATCTGTGGTGTCTTGTTGTCGGGTCATTCAATTGGCCCTTGCCTCCTTCAAGAGACCAATCCGTCAACAACTATTAACTGCTCCAACTATCGCTGTGACTTCCATTACTAGTCATGTGGCTCCATACAGATCAAGTATGTTGGAAGGTGTGTGTTTATGTCTTGCATGCATAAGTTAGCTTGTTAAACAAGCTTCATGTTTTCTTCATAAAAACAACTCAGCTCCACCTCACCATGCCACGTCATCAATCCATGCTTCATCGATTCCCACTTGTGTATCATGGCCAATACTTTCAAGGTTGTTCCCTCTCAATCAGTGGTTTGGTGTTTTCATTAATCAAAACATGATTACATGCTTCATAAACTTAACATATGAAGTCTTAAGTACAGTAACAGTCTTGGGGGAAAACAGGGTGTTACAAGAGTATACTTCAGTTTTCAAAAACCTATAACTTTAACAAGGGTAAACCCCCACAATTTTTGAAAATCCTATATTGGATCTACTACCAATGGATTCATCTTCGAATTTAGTATGTAACAATAAGAATTGTCAATTTTCATTAAAAAAAATATTTTTTAATAATTTTGTTCTAAACTTTATCCCTTATGAATTTTACTTTCTCTAAATCACCTACAATGAAAATTCAATATCATTAAAATTACAATACCAAAAAATAGCCAAAATCATAGTGCAATTCCAAAAGTATTTTTAGTTTTCTTGGTCATGATCACATGAAACATAAAATTGGTGCCCCAAAAAATGTGTTGATATGACACTATTCTTTTGTTTTACTATATTTCAATAAATAATAATAAAAATAGTACTTCGATCTAAAAAATCACAAAATATAGTCGATACACTAGTGCAATCTATGTAGATTGTGAGCATATATATGTTTTCCCTACACTAAATAGTTATCTCTAAAAACTAAACGTCCACATATCACTCATTACCTTACCTAAAATATTAAAGTATATGCAGTTAATAAACATCAGTATATGTCAAATTTATCCCACTATATGTCCATATATATAAAAAAAAAATTGCAGTTTTCTCATCGAAAACGAGCAAAAGTGTTACCCATTTTCATAATTTCACCCGTAAGAACAAACAAGTTAAACCAAAACTCTACCTTCTCCACAATATGGACCATCCAATAAACGAAGAGAAGATTAGAACTCAAATAAAGTACATGATAAAAGGCATTAACAAACATTTTCAACTTAGACAATGCCAATACCACACACAATGAATGTAGTGTCATCTCCAATATATATTTTCTCATCAACATTTTGGTTAGAATCAAGGACTGCAAATAATAAATCATCCTTAACCATGTGATAAGTGCAACCAGAATCAACAATCTATTCAGTAGTAGAAGTATGAGCATGCAATGCTTTAGTAGCTACCTAAAAGGCCCTACCATCATGATGAGGATTACGTTGTTGATTTGACATAGAATAATTTTATGTTTGCGTCTGCTTCCACCAACAGCTTAAAATACATCTTTTGGATGCCCCAATAACCACAAGCCTTCCTATTACACTGCTTCTTCCTTTCTACTTTTGCAATGAAGAAGAGGGGGAGTCCTTTTTTCCACTAAAAGAGCACCTTGGGGATCATGCTTTTGCTTCCCTTTAGCAAAATGGACATTTGATTGGGAACCAAGCTTACCTAGATCTGATCATTTCCCTTTCTCCTCAATCAAAGAATTATAAAATTGATTGAAATCTAACTTAGCATACAAAGAGCCAAACATATTTTCATAGCACAATGAGGGGAACTAAATACCTCATTAGGAGTTGTACAATTCCAGAGAACAATATCAACACAATGTGCACCAACAACCCTCCAATTGCATTATGAGTTCCTTGAAGAAAGCTATTAGTCTTACTGTTGAAATCGCATGGCTTCATATACATCAAATCAATTTCAAACTACGTCACACAAGTCTCATTGGGTTGAGAAAAAAAAATTCTCAAGTGTATTCCAAGCCTCTGTGGGAGATCCCAGCTTCTGAATATGGAATCACAACTCCACTGACACATGGATGCCAATCAGACCTCAAGCTTCAACAACTCTATTTGGCCAGTTTCTTTCTTCTCGTCATATTTAGGTTTCTTCTCATCACCAGTAATGATCCATAAGAGGCACAGCTCCAGAGCACATCCTCCATTCTGCTCCACCAACATTTAGCATTCTCGCTTGGGTTTAAAGAACCCAAGACAAATCTGAGCAAAACTGCATGTGAAGAGCATGGTTTGAGTGGGCACACTAGGTGCCATAGTCCCATGAGAACAATAAAAGGATGCTCTTCGTCACGTGGAAAGATCCCTCAAGAAAAAAAAAACAAGTCATGAAATTTTTTATTTTACAATAGCTAAAAAAAACTCCAACCCAGATACTCCTCTTTCAAAAAGACTGTATAGATTGATCACAAAACAAGGAACACAAACTTGGAATAAATTAACAGAGTAGAAAAATTGAAGAAACCGAGTTCTGTTCTAAAAACTCCACACACAAGTGATGAAGCATTGCTAATGCACAGAAAAAAAGATGCAATCCCAACTGTTGTACGTGAGAAGGAGATGAGGGTTAGCCTCAAGTTGTGAAATATTCCCTGCAATTTCTCACTGAAATAGTGCCCTATGCACCCTTAAAGAACTCCAGGCAAAGGTCAGCCTAAAAAAATTCAACAGCAGAACCCACACAGAACAGTGTGCTACAGCATACAGGTCATGTGTGAGCAGACTCACAGGAAACAAGCCGTGGAGATAGCCGTGATCAAGCGCCTATAGCAAGTCGAGACAGGTCCACAAGAGATAAGGCCAACAGGTCGGCCCAAAACAAAACAGGCTTGTGCAGAAAGAATAGACTTGTGCAAACCACAGCAGGCTGAGAAAAACAGTGATAGATGCCAAAAAACAGAAAAGATGTGCATAAATATTTTTCTAAGCAGACCTGTGAAAACAAGGATCTCAGTAACAATTAAAACAAACCACAGACCTTGTAAACATGCTAAATTTCTCCCAAAAACCAACGCATTCTGAAACCCTAACTCTGGAGAGGTAGCTACAAAATGGTACCCAAAAGATTCCCACAAGAAAACAAAATGGGAAAATACCACAGTGACCAATGCATAATGCTCCATCATGCAAAAAGAAGATTCCTGAAGGAAGTCTTGCAGTAAAGAAACAACCTGAATTGAAAAATAGTGCAGTCAAGCTCAAACTGAAAGCTATATTTTTCCATAATAGCTTTTAAAAGATCAATAATGATTCAAGTCCTTTTCAGATGGGTGAAACCAAATGAACTCCGCAACAAGCTTGAGTGCAAGGGGAAACTCGATACCTCAACTACAGTACCATGTTGAAGTTAAAACTTAAAGACCATAAGAAAAGTAGAATCTGCACACAATGAACACATAAAAAACACTCGAGACACAAAGGATTGGTGGGTAACCTTGTTACCCTACTAAACTTGAATATCAAAGAATGTATCTAACTTGATGTGTTACATAAGACCCCTCTATATGGAGATTAGTTCTAAATTAAATAACCCTCACCACCACATTAATGAGGAACCAATAGGGCTACCTTCTAACCACCACATTAATGATGAACCATTAGGGCTAAGTTCTAAATTAAATAACCCTAACCACCACATTAATGAGGAACCACTAGGGCTACCTTCTAACCACGATATTAATGATGAACCACTAGGGCTACCTTCTAACTACCACATTAATGAGAGATCACTAGGGCCTTACATTAATGACACGTATACACAATGGAACATTAATAACAACAATAGAGTGCACCATGAGGGTGCACATGTAATAAATTTTCTTCTAAAATGGCATCATGTACCAACACTAGAATGGCCTTATACATCTCCGTATTACCTTTTTCTATTTTATCAATCATTTCTAAGATCGTTAAGCTTCAAACATGTTCAGAGTGGTGCATAAACCACTTCTGCAAATACTTTCTGAACTCCCAAGAACCTTAGCCAATATACCTTTCAAGGAATCGAACTGCTGTACGAGATCAATTCCTCTATGGCATCTAAATTATTCATGGAATCAACCATAGAAGATTTGATAAAATTCTGAAATAGGCATGCCAATAAAATTACCAATGAACATTTCTGTCACAAATTACAAAATATCTTCATGTTATGAGATACTGAACCAAATTCAGATTTCTAAACGAATGGCCTTTGTATTTAATCAATTACGCAATACAGAATAAATTGATTCCTTCCAAAAAGAAAATATCTCAATGCAAGGCAGAGAGACATGAAAGCCAAAGGTCTTTGTCATATGTCAGTTAAACAAACAAAAATCTATGAAAGCATGCCTTGCCAGTTCTGACAATGGTGACCCATAGATTAAGTGTCATTATTGCCATTACTGAATAATAAAAGGAACGGGGAAAGAGGTAACATGAAACATTAGGCTAATAATATCAATCAAGAAAGATGATATGAATGATTCCTAAAAGTTGCTATTTGGTAAAGGGATTCTGAAGTGCCACCAAATTAAACAAATATATCACTGTAAGGTTAACCATGTTGGTTATGTTCCTTCTGCCATTCAGGCTTTAGCAGAGATAATGGATTTCAACCGCTTTTTCCATGGAGCATTATCTTGTTGTTCAAACCATGAAAGGAAAGCACTATCAAGCAAACAAAAGAAATTAACATAGAGAAGTTGATATCTCACAGGCACAAAACGGAAGTTCACTGCCTGCACTATGGGCCAGACACACCCTTCAGTCATAAAAGCTGGAAGAAAATCTCTTTTAACATCACGCTTAACTTCATCAAAGGTTTTTCCTGAAGCAAGACCCATATATGTAAAAAATGTAAGCAAATGCACAGGGCCAAAAAGAAGAGAATCTGCAGCCAACTTAGCAGTAACAAACTGCCAAGAACTGGGCCGCAACCGTAAAGAATGTCTTGTTACATGCTCTAAGCCCTCGTACCTACAAAGTCAACAGAAAGCTCTATCTCATTACACAATAGAAACAATGGCATCAAATTGATATCAAACATTGTAAATGTAGTCCATTGATCCTCCTTTTATGTGTAGCCAACCTATGAATATAAAACACAAACAAGACATACAAAAGGCATGGCCTATCTTTACCAGGAACGAAAACTGTCATGCTAGGGTGCACTACACAATTGGTTATGCTAGAAGACCACACAACTGACCTATTGTACTAGTAATAAGATTTTCTTCAATCTAATTGCCTTCAATAATCTACCCATAAATAACTTTCATTTACTCTATATTGTCCCAGGAAAATCATGTCTTGGCCTTATTGAAAGTAAAAACAATGCATTAAATTTAAACTGCCTTGTACATTATCCAAATCCATGATCCAAACTCAATACATAACAATGATTTCTTTCATCCAAATTTGGATTACATAATTTTTACCTCTATCATCTAAGCTTACTGTTTACAGATTCAAGTAAAAGTCATTTAAGGGTACTCACCAAAAGTGACCAACTGGTCCTACAAAAGCAAAACCAAACATACTAGTAGTTGCGACTCTTTTCCAATCTATTTTGAAGCTTTTCCCCTCTTTATCCTGCATCTCATAAGTATGAAAAGGTTATCCAACTTGAAAGATACATGCAAGAAGACAAGCTAATGGATAAAAAATACCTAAAGAAGACAAGCGAGTTGAAAATGTAAAGACATAATATATATAGCTAGGCACTGAGAAAATAGCAACTGAAAAAATATCAGCAAGGAAGATATATATTTGTACACACTAAATTATATTAGTTTGACCTATCTGTTTTGCTGTAGCTATAACCCAAAAATTAAGCAGCTTCATGGTGTGTACATCAGGTCTTTTCTTCAATATTCTACTAACATATTTGGTTTTAGGCAGAAAATACTGACAAGATAGATTGGCAATGACATGTTGGTCGGTTCAAAATACCTATCCGAAAAATTATATGCAAACAGTACTGTAATGTTGATTGCCATTGACGAAGATAGGAGTAAAAGTCCCTAAACCTAGCTGATTCAATTTGAAAGGCATTAAATGCTTCTTCTTCTGCTTAGGCACAAAACAGAGACAAGGTTCTACTCCCTGAATGAGCTAAGCCAAGCATATTAATATGGAGAATTCAGCATATTGGCTAGGAAGGAACTAGGTGCCAGTTTACTGTGGAATGTGACAAGAGGGAAGACATGACAGCAAAAACTACACTTTATTTGTCTTGTGAGGTATGGATACCAACGAGATCCTCTTACACAGAGACCCTAGTCAAAATAGGTCACACATCTGGACAGGTCCAACTTAGCCTTGTTGAGGAAAAAGATATCCTAGAAGATTAAGACAGAAATAGTATTGAATTATGGAGTAAATGGTCATGTTTTCATCCTAAGGAATGATACTAGGTAAAGGATGGGCAGAAGCTGTCTCTTGGTGAAATTGCACCACCATAGAAAAAATCTTAAGGTTCTGTACAAATTTATGCCCTTTATGCAGAAAATTTGGAAGAAAGATGTTCGTTGGCAAAGGAAGACACCACAGCCAAACACAGCTTTAAAGTTTATGCTCGACATCCTGGAGAATAAACTTACCTTGCACCCATTTGATAAGGATGAACTAGAATTGTCTTCGAGGGAAACATTGCAGGACAAATCACTAAATCCATGATATGATGCTTTAGATGTCATAAAGGCTGCACAGTTTTATTCCCATCATCCCAGGGAAAAGCTTAGGAATCTTTGGCCATTCACAAGCTTGCTTCTAGCTGTAGGCTTATCAGATGTACATCATGGTGGATTATAAATTATAATAGATGGAAACAGGTTTTAACAGTCCACCAAGCTGCTCAAGGTGCAAATCTAATGAAGAAAGTTGAAACCATAAGCAACCGTTTCTTCCATTGACCATTTTACAAACAGATTTAGAATTTTACAGTGCCAAGCTCTAAGGTTAACCAATATGTTTTGGGAATTGTGCATAATCTCAAGTGTTAAGCATCTAATTGGAGTTCCACTTATTTTTCATCTTTTAATGGTAAGTCTCTACTAAACTGGCCCGGCTGCTCATTCCTGGTTATGCTGTCTCATAAGTTGGCTGGCAAGTGTTAGAATTTAAGGGTAAAAACAGTATGCTAACTAGAAAGTGGAAACAGAAATTTTTATATTTTTCAAATCATTAGCTACTGAAATTTTGACCAGCAAAACATTAAACAAATTCTGATGCATAACCTAACAGCAATAGTTGGTAATTAACATACACAACTCAAATCTAAGTATTACCATCGCTGTAGAAAAAGAAACAAATGTACCAGATGAGCTGCTGTTGCCTTCCTGCAATGTATGCTCAGAAAAGCTTAGAGAATCATGGATCAAACCTTCAGGGTAGATCACATCATGATCATAAGGACAATGCCAAGAAGGACTCTTAGGTTAGGAAATCAAAACCAAAACTCAGCAAGCTGAAAACTACAGTCCAAGCCACTGTCTAGTATTAGGGCTGAAAACAATTCACTGTCCAACCTAGGGCTGGAAAAATTCAACCCACAATCAGCCTTAGGCTGATTTAATACTTTCATCCCAACTCTAGCTCACTTCAAAACAGAAACAAGTACCAGCAATACAAGATCAGCCTCATCAAACCATTCACAAGGCATAAATACCAAAGCGGCTGACTGGGATGAGCAAGACGGCTGGCTGGGATGAGTAAGGTGCCACCAATAAACCAACAGCAGACAAGAAAACCCAAACAGCAGGCAGGGAGGGACTCCAACAGGTCAGCGGCAAGCTCCAGCAGTCATGGCTAGCAGAGATACACCCACAGCAGTTAGGGATGGACACAAACAGGCCAGCGGCAAGCTTCAGCAGGCAGAAATAAACCCACGGCAGGCTGGTACAGCAAGAGAGAGCTGAGAAAAACCCTTGTAAAACCTGTTCAGAAAAGCCGCAGCAAAACTTCAGTCTCAACATCAGCTTGGAGGAGATAGATCATATGATCAAGTGTGTCAAGTGAGGAAGAGGCCACTCTTTTATACAGTCTTAGGTAGGTTAGATAGGGTTAACACATTAACCATTTAGAGTCCACTTTGACATAGCTTTAGGGTTAGGTTAACCCCTAAAATAACAAACCAACTAAAACGTCAAGTGGTAAGTCCAATAGACCAAATCAACAAGGTAATTAAATCGAAGAGGCGGGTTTCATAAACATGGCGGCCAGCTTTCTTTAGGAAAGGGTAAAGTCCAAAAATATAAAATCAAATCAGCATAAACTTAGGAGGGTAATAACTCAATAAAGGGGTTTCATAAACAATAAGACAAAGTCAAAAGTCAAGTCCTTTAATGGCAGTTTGTCCACATGAGTCCATGATATAACTTATAAGCCTTTTATCATCCTAGCATATGTGGAAGGTTAATGGCGTGATCATGTCTTTCTTCTTTACTGCTCCTAGGTCATATGGACCATCCCGGGAGAGAAGAAGGTCACACATCATCTCAGCTTGGTACTTAAACCAAGAATCTGCCTAGTCCCAAACCAGGATACCACAGAACACATCCGGGGGTCCTAGAATATATCTAGGGGCTTAACCACCAAGGTACACAACCAAGGATCAATCCAAGTGCTAAGCAAGGATTCCCTGGAACACATCCAAGGGCCCTAGAACACATCTAGGGACTTATATCATCAAACTGCTTGGTCCCTGACCAAGAAATCTAGAAATACATTGGGGACCCAACTAAGGTCTTTTGCCATGGCTCTAACTGCTTGGTCCCCGACCAAGAACCCCAAGAGTGTACTGGGGGCCCTAGATCACAACTAGGGTCTTTGCCATCCTCCCGAAGAATGGCTCTTGCAGCTGCATTAATTTTAACGCTCCCTCTCAGCAAGAGAGGCATTCTCAACAACACCAAGCTTGTCTCGAAAGTACACAAACTTTGTCAACGATAAGGGCTTGGTCAATATATCTGCAGTTTGTTCCATAGTCAGAATATACTGAATACTGAGAGTGTTCTTCTGCACCATGTCCCGGACATAGTGATATCTCATCTCAATGTGTTTCGATCTATCATGAAACACAGGATTTTCAGAGAGCTTTATACAGCTCTGGTTATCATAGTGAATTACTGTGGGTTCCAGCTTAGTACTGAACAAATCTCAGAGTAGCTTTCTGAGCCACATTGCTTCTCTACTAGCAACACTAGTAGCAATGTATTATGTGTTGAAATATTGTAACTGCAAAGAGTATTCTATTTATTATTGATGTATTATTCATTAAATCAATCCCCTTTTGTGGATTGATCACGTCGGGTATTGTAAATGACCAAATCCCCTTTTGCAGATTGGTCAAACCCTAATTGTAATAGGCTAAATGAGAAGTCGGCCCCCAGAATATATTAAAGTGGTTATAACCACCTAGAATGAGAAGTCGGCCCTGCCAGTGAAAAGACACCTCAGTTCACACCTGTCAGATTGTATAAATAAGAGAGGCCAGCGCCTCATTTGTTCACTCACTCACTTGTTCATCAGAGCGCAAGTTTGGAGCTGCAGTTAGAGAAGAAGGAAGAGAGAGAGAGGTGCATTCTTGGGAGAGGACTTTCTGTGGTGTTTGNAAATCCTGAAAACCGTTAAGTCTGCTGAATTTTGAATGGGACCTAAAATTCTACTTTCTCCATATGAAGTCCAATGAGGTTGGAACCACTCTCAAACATCCTGAAACAATTAATGGTAATGTTAAAAATTTAAGTAAAAGCATTAATTACTAGGGCGGGTAAAATGGAGGGGGTGGGGACCTCTTTAAATAGAATTAGTAAGGCAAAATAACCTTTAGTTGCACACTGAAACACCTCAAAGCTGCAACTTGCATGAGAAGAGATCCCTTCTCCTGATCTATGGCAAAATATTCCTGATTCGGCCTGTACGGAACCAGCCGGTTCAGGCAAAAAAACCGGTTCCGTATGGAACCGGCCAGTTTTTTGAAGGAACCGGTCTGGGCTCAGAACCGATCAGACCGGTCGGTTTTACCGGTTCCGATTCGGTTCTGGTAACACTGGTCACGGGTCTACCAGAACTGAAGGTTGACCATGAAGGTGTGTGCAATGGATGTGCACAAGGGAAGAACATCAAGAACCCTTTTTCGAAGAGAGACAGAAAAGCAGAAGGAGTCTTAGAACTCATTCACTCAGATGTGTGTGGCCCAATGCCATCATCCTCCATCAGTGAGTATGTATACTATGTATCATTTATTGATGACTATTCTCGTAAAACCTGGGTTTACTTCTTGAAATCAAAAGAAGAAGTGTTCAGTAAATTCAAGGAATTCAAAGCCTTGATAGAGAATCTTTCTGAAAGAAAGATCAAGATACTCAGGTCAGATAATGGAGGAGAATACACCTCAAAAGAGTTTGTAAACTATTGCAAAGATGTCGGGATCAAGAGGGAGCTGCCACTCCCTACAATCCTCAACAAAATGGTGTAGCAAAAAGAAAGAACAGAACTATAATGGAAGCAGTGAAAACCATGATCCATGATCAAGATCTTCCAATGTGCTTATGGGCAGAAGCAGCAAGAACAGCAGTATATGTACAAAACCGATTGTCCCATAGTGCACTTGGGTTCAAGACCCCTAAAGAGATGTTCTCTGGAAAGAAGCCAGAAGTAATCCATCTCAAAATATTTGGCTGCCCAGTATTTGTACATATTCCAAAAGAGAAGAGAAACAAGTTGGACCCTTCAGAAAGAAAGGAATATTTGTTGGATACTGTGAGGTCTCCAAGGCCTTCAGAGTTTATATACCAGGTCACCATCATATTGAGATCAGTAGGGATGTGACCTTTGATGAAGATGCAGCACTCAAGCAATCAAGAAGATGTCAGCTTGAAGAAGTATATGAAGAGGAACCTGTAGCTCCCAGAGTTGCAGAACCAGTGAGGGAAGTCATAGCTCCCCTGATGAGGAAATTCTAGAAGATCATGACATAGTAGAATTTCAAGAACCTCCCCAGATGACGATCTCCCACAAGAGAAAGCCAGCTTGGGCAAGGGAACTCATTCAAGATGGAGAGAAGTATGGTGTCCACGAAGGAACCATGAGACAAGTAAAGAGACCTAAGCCATTCTCCAGTTATATGGCTTTGATGTGTGATCTCTTAGAGAACGAGCCTACCTGCTTTGAAGAAGCCATTCAGAAGAAAGAATGGGCAGATGCCATGACAGAAGAATACCAATCCATTATAAAGAATGATGTATGGGAAATAGTTCCCAGACCGAAGAGCAAGGAAGTGGTATCTTCCAAATGGCTTTTCAAAATAAAACACGCTGCTGATGGAAGTATTGAGAAGTATAAAGCAAGGTTTGTCGCTCGTGGCTTTTCTCAAAAGGAAGGCATTGACTATGAAGAGACATTTTCTCTTGTAGCCAGATACACTTCGATCAGAACCATCATAGCCCTTGCAACTAAGATGAAGTGGAAGTTACACCAGATGGATGTAAAGACAGCTTTCCTAAATGGTGTCATTGAAGAAGAAGTGTATATAGAACAACCTCAAGGATTTGAAGTTGAAGACAGGAAGACTCATGTCTGCAAGTTGAAGAAGGCTCTGTACGGATTGAAGCAAGCTCCCAGAGCTTGGTATGGAAGGATAGACAGTTTTCTGACGAGCTTGGGCTTTACCAAGAGTAAAGTTGATTCTAACCTCTACTTCAAGGTTATGAATGATGAGCCTGTTATATTGTTGTTGTATGTGGATGACTTATTCTTAACTGGAGAAGAAAAGCTCATCACCGAATGTAAGAAGAAGATCGTTGCAGAATTTGAGATGAAAGACCTTGGCCTAATGCATTATTTCTTAGGTCTTGAGGTATGGCAGAGCCCATAGAGGATCTTCCTTAACCAAGGGAAGTATACAGTTGAAATCTTGAAGAGATTTGATATGTTGGAGTGGAAATCCATGAATACACCCATGGAAACAAAGTTGAAGCTCATGGTCGACACTTTGTCAGAATTGATTGATGCCACGCTGTATATACAGATCATTGGATCGTTGATGTATCTGACGAACACCAGACCAAATATTTGTTTTGCTGTGAACACTTTGAGTCAGTTTTGTTGTGAACACTTTGAGCCAGTTTCTAGTAGAACCCAGACATGTTCACCTAGTTGCCGCAAACACGTGATGAGGTACCTTAAGGGTACATTAGATTATGGTCTCAGTTATGATGGAGACCATGACTTCAGACTAAGTGATTACACTGATTCAGATTGGGCTAGAAGTGTCTCTAACAGGAAGAGCACTTCAGGATGTTGTTTCATTCTGGGGTCAACCATGATCTCATGGCAGAGTAGGAGGCAATCAAGCATTGCTCTCAGCACAGCGGAAGTAGAATACATTGCTGCATGTTCTGCCAGCTGTGAAGCCATATGGCTTCGGAAGTTGTTGACAGGTTTATTCGACCTAGAGATGGAAGCAACCATGATCCTATGTGATAACCAGAGCTGCATAAAGATAACAGAGAATCTTGTATTTCATGACAAGTCAAAACACATAGAGATCCGATATCACTACATCCACGACATGGTGCAGAGAGGAGCCATAAAGCTCCAATATGTTAGCATGGATGAACAAGTTGTTCATGTGTTGACCAAGCCTCTATCTCGCGTAAAGTTTGAGCACTTCCAAGATAAGCTTGGTATAGTCCGAAAGGACCTCCCTCAAAAGGGGGAGTAGGGTTGTGTTGCCAGCCTAGTGCTGTGATGCCAACTTAATTGATGTGATGATGTGCCAGCTTAATTGTTGTGATGATGTGCCAGCTTAATTGCTATGATGATGTGCCAGCTTCGAGCTGTGATGATGTGCCAGCCTCGTGCTGTGATGATGTGCCAGCCTCGTGTTGTGATGATGTGTCAGCTTCGTGTTGTGATGATGTGACCAGCCTCGTGCTGTGATGATGATGTATTAGTTTTATACTAATCCATGTTGATGCAGATGATGATACAACTCCAGCTCTCTGTTGGGAATGATAATTTTGATGATGAGAAAAACTTTCGATGATTTATAGATATGCCAGTCAGTGTTCCAAGATGTTGTTGTTGATGTTGTCCTCTCTCTCGCCTGATGTTGTTGTAGAATACCCTTCTTGTTAAGGGGGAGTGTCGAAATATTGTAACTGCAAAGAGTATTCTATTTATTATTGATGTATTATTCATTAGATCAATCCCCTTTTGTGGATTGATCATGTCGGGTGTTGTAAATGACCAAATCCCCTTTTGCAGATTGGTCAAACCCTAATTGTAATAGGCTAAATGAGAAGTCGGCCCCCAGAATATATTAAAGTGGTTATAACCACCCAGAATGAGAAGTCGGCCCTGCCAATGAAAAGACACCTCAGTTCAATGCCTGCCAGATTGTATAAATAAGAGAGGCCAACGCCTCATTTGTTCACTCACTCACTTGTTCATCAGAGCGCAAGTTTGGAGCTGCAGTTGGAGAAGAAGGGAGAGAGAGAGAGAGGTGCATTCTTGGGAGAGAACTTTCTGTATTGTTTGGTTTATTCTCTTGGCATTGTATTGGCTATCTATAGTAAGGAAGTTTTTGCTGGGTTTTCTCCCCCATGAGGGTTTCCCAGGATAAATGATGTGTCTCTTGTGATTGTGTATTTCTCAGTGATCCTTTCTATGCTATGGTTATCTAGTGAATTGAAAAGAAACCTAATAATAGCTTAAACCTTAACAAAAAAGGGGACAGTACTTTGGAACACAAGGTGTACAGGAAAAAGACTCGAACTCATGCTAATAGATACCTACAAACTGACTCCCACCCCCATCCATCTCAAAAGAATGGGGTTATCGACACACTGGCAAACAGGGCGATAAGGATCTCTAATCCCAAACATCTCGAACTCGAAATGGATCATTTGGAAAAAGTCTTCAAAGAGAACGGTTACAAAGAATATCAAATAAGGAACACAATCCAAAAAGATAGAACTCACCGAGGAAGAACCCATGATGACTCTGGTGGCCCCAGATCCACATTTGCATACAATAAGGGCAGAATGGATTGAATTGTAAGGATCCTTGGGAGAAGAAACATTAAGGTAACATTTGCCCCACCGAACACCATAATGAATATGATTGATTCAGCAAAAGATTCGGTGGACCCCAGACATCAGAAGGGCGTATATTCCATCCCTTGCTCATGTGGGAAACAATACATCGGAGAGACGAGTCCAACTCTACAAGTAAGGTTAAAAGAACATAGTGTTGATATTGCACACAATCGAGTAGGGTGACCTGCTCTTGCTATATTTTCACCAATTTTCAGCTACAAATTTGCATTAGAGAGTAACATACATCAATTTCATGTTGACCTTAATTTTCAGTACCTATGTTTGAGGAACATGTGGAAATGCTAAAGTTTTGTGGAGATGAAGATGGAATTGATCCTGAAGAATGGTATTGTACAAGAAAATTGGAATAATGATTAATCAATATTTGATATTGAACTTCCTTGACTGTAAAGCTCATAAATGGTGGTTAAGTTTTCCTTCTGTTACAACACTGATTATCGCTAGGGAAGAATTTGAAGAGCCTTCTCAAATCGATGAATAAAAGAAACAAAAATTGGGGAACTCCCTAGGAAAGAACATGAGGAGAATATGCAGAAAACCAAACAAGAAATAAAGGAAGCTAAAGAAGAACTTGCGAAGAAAGATGATAAAATATCCAAGCCAGAAGACTTTAATCAAGCATGTATTAAAATAGTCAAGAGCTTAAGAGAAGGAAAGACAAGCAAACTTAAAGAAGGATAAGGACGAGCCAAAAGAAGAACCTGTAATGAGATATGGCGAAATATATAAGTTGTGAAATCATAATCAAATAACAAAGTTAAGATCTTAATAAGATGTTTACATGAGGCAAAATTAGACAAGGAGACTTGAAGAAAGGATTTGTAGGAAAGTTGTAGAAGCCTTAAAAAGAGATGAATTCAAATCAGAAATGCGAACTAGGACTGGAGGACAAATATCTTGATAGAAAGTGTTGAACTTTATTTTCAAAAGGAAAAAGAAGAACAATATAAGGTCACAGGAAAATACTCAAAAAAGTTGATATCCAGCTCTAGGAGGCAAAGTCGAATTGAAAACCATAAGAGAATATTTAAAAGTATTCTCTCTAAAAAAAGTACAAATGAAGAACATCCGGGGAAAAGTACAAATGAAGAACAAAGACAGAATATGGAATGAGATAACAAACCATAAAGGAAAATGGAAGATGAATCGGAAGAGAAAGAAGCAAAACCTGCAAAGGTTCCGCGTCCTCACAATCAGGAGAGCATTCAATCATGACAACAAGACAAATATTGACGCCCACATTTTCAAGAAAGCGAGCAGCAATCCAGTGGTAGTCATGGAATCAAAAAAGACTAGTTGAGCGACAGGGCACCATTGAAGACCAACAATTACAACAAACAAAATGGCAAAGCTACAAAAATAAATGGAATTGAAGAAAAAAAAATTATGCAACATCAAACTATTAGAGATCCACACTAGTCAAGGTCAAATATGGATAGATGGTTGTCAACAACATCTTCATTAATTGGTAAAGCTAGGGTATTTCATACTCCCCACCAAGGTTCAAATCCACCAGAAACACATTTCACCCCCAATGGGTCGTCTCACTGATGCAAAGGGGTCATTTCATGCAATTGGGGCCAAGTGGACTGTGGAAGTCCTAGAGGAACTTGTAGACACCCCCCACTCACATCTTCTCAGTGAAAAGAACCTTTCTAGAGTGTTGTAAGTTGGCTACATTCCATTGTAACACTCCAGGTATTAGGAAGGGCATGTTTGTCACACACTGTTAATACGAAGCATCTTATCAAAAAAAAGTATGGATGGATGGATCAATGTTATCAGAACTGAAACAGGTCGAGGAACTGGAAATGGCTGAACAGGTTGAAGAACAGGTCTACTAAAAAATATGCATATATATAAGTCAAGTGGTTGGAGCTCAATTGGTGGGGTGGGGAGTTTTCTCCTCCCCACCCAGGTTCGAGTCTCATCTATGCGACATGCTGCTCTTTGTGAGACAAATATTCTTGAAATACTTGACCCTCCTGTGTTCTCCGGATTTCAGGGGGGATTACTGTGGACGTAGCGAGCTCCGCACCCTTAACCACAATGGAAAAAAAATATATATATATATATTCTGTATTTTTTATTAGACCGGTTCTTCAACCCATTTGGATATATATACATATTCATGTAAACTTTGGAATGTATATTCATGTAGACTACTGTAAACAGAAACCTTTAGACACCAAATATGCAAAGTTTGTTCATATATACAGCATATAAGGGTGAATATAGCAAAATGGCACCAAGTGCAATACATATCCTAAACAAAATACATAAACATAGAGGCTCTAAATGGCCTCTAAAGTCCAAAAACATCGCTACAACAAATAACTACAAATCAACGAGATCATCTCCTATATTAGGATCCTTTGCCTCAATCC
The DNA here is from genome assembly GCA_010110895.2 of Picea sitchensis. Taxonomy (NCBI): domain Eukaryota; kingdom Viridiplantae; phylum Streptophyta; class Pinopsida; order Pinales; family Pinaceae; genus Picea; species Picea sitchensis. Next base: position 46,194 of record SNQJ01S0002928.1, on the reverse strand, counting down.
TCCAGAGACATCAATACTAGTGATTGGTGCTACTTGCAGATCCAAGTCCATCCACCCTATTGTTGCTCAAAGTCAACACCGTGTTAAAATCATGCCTAAAGAATGGTTTTGGCTCCAGTGAAGGGTACATTTTTACCAAGGTCATGACAGAGTAGTTCAACAGTCAACTCTACCAATATCGGGGGACATAGAGTGCTTGGTGCTCTTGATTAAATACCAACCCCGTACCCTCATACATGATAGAATGCAATCCTAAAATGTCGGGATACTACAAGTCCTGAATGTTGAAATCCTGGACACTGTTAAGTTTGCCGAATTCTGAATGGGATATGAAATTTTATTTTCTTCATATGAAGTTTGATGAGGTTGGAACCACTCTCTAACATCCTAGAACGACTAATGATAATGTTAAAAATTTAAATAAAAGGATAAAAGAAAGATAAAGGAGAACATCAACTATTAATTTAAGAATTTTATATCATTGATTATGGCTTCCAGCAACAAAAGAAAGCCTTTTCATTTTTCACCTTTTTCCACCAAATTGGTGAACAAGTGGGTTCGATGGTTGGGGGACCAATGCAGGTTGGAACCGGCCCGAATCGACAAGTTCAGGACGGAGCCAACCTACTAGTCTGATACACAGGTCAGTTCAAGGTCCTCAAGGGATGAACTGGTCGGTTCCGATAATACTGGGATGAACAATCAGGCATGGAAAGGCATGGAAAGAAGTGAGCACAATTTGAGGAAGTCCTATTACTTGATAACTTCAAATGCTTCATGGAGGGAGGGAATGGTGTTCCCCTGACACAACATACAACAAGTATAACATATAAGATGACACATTTATTGGTTTTTATAAGTTTGCGGGAGATAGTTGAAGTTTGAACTATGTAAGTCAATACAAGGGGTCATTAAGGTCATTTTATATGGTCAAGCATTTTGTTAGACACCCACAAATTTATTATTATCTGTGTAGGCATGTCAACCATGATTGGTGTTCCCCTGACACAGCATACAACAAGTATAACATATAACTTTATAAGATGACACATTTATTGGTTTTTATGAGTTTGCGGGAGATAATTGAAGTTTGAACCATATAAGTCAATATAAGGGGTCGTTGAGGTCATTTTATATGGTCAAGTATTTTGTTAGACACCCACACATTTATTGTTATCTGTGTAGGCATGTCAACCATGATCTAGGATTAGGATGAGGATTGGTCAATTTATCGCTATAAATAGATAGCTTTTTTTTCTCAACGTAAGGCAATCATTGATAACAGAAATCTCTTAAATTCGTGTGTTTGCAGGTTGAAGGTGCTGTGCCTTCTATTTGGGTGGCAGGGTGTCCCTTCTATTATTTTATCACATGCAGTCTACGGCCCTTCATTTGGAAGCAAAGTGCTTTCCCTGTCTTTATGTATTTATACACAATTCATGATATTTTGGCTATTCTTTTAACATTGCAGCAATTTTCTGATTATTTGGTGATCATTCTGTTATTTGGGCTATATTCTACTATACTTTCTATTTTTTGGCTATTTTTCCAATTATTGTAGCTATTTTCCGAATATTTCACAATTTTTCTGCTATAAGGATAATATTTGGCTACTTTTCCAAATATTGTGACCGTTTTCTGAATCTTTCATGATCATTCAGTTATTTGAGCTAAAATTCTATTGTACTTTCTATTTTTGGGTAATTTTGGAGCACTGCGCTATAAAATGAAGAGGCTAGTGTTCTTTGACATCTTAACAAGATCTGAAAAGAAAAAATACGTTCAAGAAGGAATATACATATGTTAAGTTAAGCTCAAACAGTTGGCCCACTTGCAAATATAAAGAGGAAGTATGAGAAAAAAATTTGTTGATACATGCTGGGAAAAGTTAACACTGAACTGGAAAGATATATCAAAGAAAGTCAGAATTTTTGTTAGTAATCTATAATTCCCGAAAATGTTAAATATATGGGCAAGACAGAGAGGGTATTAGTCAATAGAAACTGAGAAAATTAGTTATCTTATCTGCACTGATATGTATTGAAGAGATTATCATTTTCTCCTTCCACGACTAGCTAGCTTTCAAATCTTCAAAAATAACCTGGTTTGAATTCTGCCAAAGGCTATAAGATCCTAACGATATGATGGTGAAAGCACAGCAAATGATTGAGCAAGAAGGTATATCCCAATCAATTCATATCGACTTAGGCAGCATTTGCCAGTATCGGGGCAAGGAAGTTCTGTCCATGCACACACCACACCATTCCAACTAAGGTGCCAGGGAAATTTCTCATTGCTCATGAAGTTGAGATAAACTTTGTTTGTGTTGATTGCCATTTCATAAAGTTAACACTGGACTGGAAAGTTATATCAAAGAAAGTCAGAATTTTTGTTAGTAATCTATAATTCCCGAAAATGTTAAATATATGGGCAAGACAGAGAGGGTATTAGTCAATAGAAACTGAGATAATTAGTTATCTTATCTGCACTGATATGTATTGAAGAGATTATCATTTTCTCCTTCCACGACTAGCTAGCTTTCAAATCTTCAAAAATAACCTGGTTTGAATTCTGCCAAAGGCTATAAGATCCTAACGATATGATGGTGAAAGCACAGCAAATGATTGAGCAAGAAGGTATATCCCAATCAATTCATATCGACTTAGGCAGCATTTGCCAGTATCGGGGTTAGGAAGTTCTGTCCATGCACACACCACACCATTCCAACTAAGGTGCCAGGGCAATTTCTCATTGCTCATGAAGTTGAGATAAACTTTGTTTGTGTTGATTGCCATTTCATAATTTTGTCACACAACTCTGTTAAAATAAGAAGATAAATCATAATTTTTCGGAGATACAGTGTCTGTATGAATTTTGAAACAACCACAAAAAATCTAAAACACGTATTAGAGCTCAGGTAGGAGGACAACATCGGGTCTTTAAATTCAACCTGTATGTTAGATACGAGATGTCATGCACAATGGCAATCACTGAACATTATAACACATCCCTACTTTTCAATAATGACTCATGAGTCAACACCTATACAGGTAGGGTCTTCCAAGTTCCCTCTCTTCAGGGCACCGAAAGGCAGACTTATGGAATGTTATTGTTACCCCCTCTTTGTTGGATTCTTATGGGGGGAGTGATTTGGAGAAGGTTCCAGGATTGCTACAAATGAAATTGTAAGTGGATAAAACGTGATGATCAAAGATTCATTAGTGGCCTGTGTGAACCTCCCAAGCCATGGTGAGAACACAGGTGCCTAACACATATAGAGTTACATTGCATAATAACTCAAAGAAAATGTTGAAAATGTTGTATATTCCTGCAGTTTTACAACAATTATCTCCTTGACACGAGGGGAAAAATTCTGCCTTCAGTGCATTCTACAGCCTAGGTGGGAGTTAGGGTTATCCATCAACTCTTTGCCCGTGTGCCCCTGTAATGGTGCATTGAATCTATACGGTGCACTGGGTTCATTGAATATAGACACCAGCCTAGACCCATGATCCATCTAAACCCCGTCAGATATAGGCCTCGAGGTTGCATATGTTGAGTTTCAATATTGACCATTTGTGTTTGTGTGAACTTGAAATATGCATCCTTGAGCTTAGCAACCTCGAGGTGCATTTCAGAACCAGATTTAGATGAGTCTGGGTAGTTGTTAAAATTAAACAAAGCACTTGCTCATAATGAGTTTGGGAGAAGTAAAAGGGTTTTTTAACAGTTTATTTTTATCACAATCTAGTAAGTATGCTCTTCCCTAATATGGGAGTATTAAAATGAAGTGCAACCAGCTTACAACATTACAATATTTAATGAAGTATCCTATAAAAAGCCATGAATAGGGTATCTATTACACCAAAGTCTCCAAGGAATTGCACCTGGCCCTAAATATATTGAACGACCCACTTGCACGGTCGACATGGCCTAGAAGAGGCAAAACATATCTCTGAGAATTTAAACGGAATATCATCACCCCCTCTTAACCATCGAACCAAAACACGAAACATGGGGAAATTTTGAAGCATACTTAAACCAATACCCAAACAAAATTATAAGCAATACAGAATGTTAGAACCCAAACGAAATTACAAGCAATACAAAATCATAGAAATTTCAATGAGTATTAAAAAGGATTAGATACGTGAGCAACAAGAAAACTGCAAGGCTTGATGGGCACTCTGAAAATAAAAATTAACCTCCACTCGTAGTATCTATACATGTAAAAATGCAGAAATTTCAATGACCAATGAGGAGGTGAGAAAAACACCCAGTTGAAATGTATGTCCATGTGCATTTAAGAAAAGTCAGGAGGAACAAAATATGAGCAGGAAAAATACAAAAATGGCTAACTCCAACAAATCCCAATACAGCTAATAACTGATATAAATGAAAGCTATTGGATGAAGTCGTACATGAGAATGTAGCTGGCGTTGTTTTCGGGTTGAGAAGCTGACATACTGAGCACCGATGTCTCCAGTACCCCATAATAGTCCAGAGCTTATAACTTGAGTAGAAACTGGATTGGTGGCTAGCTGCGTTTGATACCACTTCCATGCTCGCATAAGCATCTTCGATTCCTAATTTTAAAATCGAATTCCAAGCAAAACGTATTGGATGCTTCTGCTCTGATATATTTTACCGCTTTTATAAGGTAAAGTCTTCACCAACACGGCTCTCCTTGGTGTCTAATTTTCCTGTTCGCCTTTCCAAATATCTTTTATATTTCTTTCTGAGAAAGAAAAAAGTGAGAACCAACACGGCTCTTCACGGTGTCTAATTTTCCTGATCGCCCTTTGTCTTTATCATAAATCCAGTGATTCCCTCGAATGTGGATGTCGTTATTTGGATTTTGTTTTGGTTCATTTTCAGTTTTTACTCCCGAAACACATAGATCATTTCATTTGTGTGGGAAAATTATTAGGGTAGTTGTTGCAAATTAGTATTAGAAAAGTTTTGACAGTTGATTTTGTTACAGTGTTATATATGTGTATTCTGTAATTATTTATTAGGTGTTAGTTGTAATCAAGGTTTGAGGTAGTTCATAGAAAAAAAATTGGGTTCGGTTTTTGTTATTTTTTCTTATTTCTGTACTTTTCTATATGAATGTTTCAACCCATTGTAATATAATTCTAGTTAAATGATTAAGGTTGCAATTTAATTTGATATAATAGATTAGGGTTTTTTTTCATTTTTTCTTATTTCTGTATTTTTTTATGAATGTTTGAACCCATTGTAATATAATTCTAGTTAAAGGATTAAGGTTGCAATCTAATTCGAGATAATGGATTAGGGTTTTGGATGTTGTTGGATACTTAAATATTGCAGTGAGAATGGTCAAGTCAATACAATGAAGAATATAGAGGTGCATCTCTAAGTTTTGTTGGTTTTCCTAGTTAAGGGTTTCTAGGGTAAATCTCTGTGTATTATGTCTATGTCGTTTTTTACTTTATGTTTACTTAAGAATCTATATGCATTGTTCTACTTGAACTGGTTTGAAACTTAGAACCACAATTGGTTGAACCATCTACCCAAGGCATATTTCAAATGAGGAAGCCATAGGTTGCAAGTTCAAATCTGGTTGAGGCCCTTAGGGTTAGAGTCACTATTGTGTTCCCAAACTTATTAATCTTATGTGAACCTGTATACTCATTGTTAATATCCATGTTGTTATCATTGTTGTTGCTTTTAGAGGTACATCAAATATACAAGCATAACCACCTTGCAACCAACCAAGCATTGTGTTATTATGAATGCTCTATTAGCAACAATTAGATACAAGGTAGTTTATGAAGCATTGCATTTAATTTGATACAAGGTGGTTTAAGAAGCATTTTATTTTAATTTGATGCAAGATGGTTTATGAAGTTTCTATGTTGATGTCATAGTATCCTCATTCACCCTCACTTAAAGTTGCTTGTGTGTTGTGTGGGACTCCTTGTAAATGTTGCCTTTTGTGGTTTCTTATTTCATTGTAAGCTTGCTAAAAATCAAAGTGGCATATCTATGGTTGAGTGTTTATGGTCTACTAATATATCAATGAGTGTTTACCATGGCTAACCCATATTCAATTATTAACACACCCCTCGATGAAGATAAATGTGCATAGAAAAACTCTACCTGTGAATCCCATCAATACACAAGTACTCCAAGGTATCATTCAGGACAAGAAAATGAACCAAGCCCTTCGACCAAGCCAAATGATGCATTGTAATTGGTATATTTTGAGACTCCAACAACCTCAAATCAATTGACCATATGAACATGAATAAAGAAGAGAAAAGCAAAAAATGATTAGGTTGTCAATATAAAAGATTCCTCGGCTAGGAGATTCAAAAGAAGGATACCTCTCCTTAAATGTTGTGGCATGGCCAACTCAATATTTGGCTTTTAGTGTGAAAAAATTATAATTAGACACATAGACTTAGACAAAGGGTTTAAAAGTTGAATATTCAACCCTAGATATAAGCTTCGTAGAGGTAAAAATGTTGAATATGAGACTTGAAGAAGGGTGTATCAACATTGGTGTATGTATCTTTCTTCTAACTATTTCTTCTCCATCAAACATTGATAGAGAAAGTTAACACGTCTTTAGATGGTTTTCTTCACATCATGGTTGTTGTCTCCCTTTTCTATCTATTTCTTATGATCTACTCATTGTTCTTGACAAGTAGGATTAGTGCATCTTTAAATGGGTTTCTCTACATAAGGATTGGTAGTCTTAAACTTATTTTCCTACTCACTACTCATCAGGGTTGATAAGAAGGACTAGTTGATCTCTAGTGATCAAGGCTTTTTCTACATCTAGAATGGTAGTTTTCCCTTATCTTGCATTTTCTTGCACTTTCCTCCTTATCCCCTCAAATCCTATGGATTTGAAGGCTAAAACATCTAGCAACATCAATAAGAAGTTACGACCAATCACACATAAAATGTTGAAGGAATATATCATCCAAACCTTGACCCTATGGGGGATGAAATATGCATAGAGTTTAGAGCTTGAATGACTAGAGTTGTGCCAAAGTGTCTCTAAACTTGGCAAAACTCTTAAACTTTGAAAGATAACGAAACTCACTCCTAGAGTAGACATGATACTAGTCACATATTCTCCATGTGGCACAACCCATGTTTTTTATTCACGAAAAGGTGGGCTTGGTGAAATTCATAAATTGCAAGGTATTCAACAAGGATGTTATCATTTCTGTAAACTTCTCAACTATGAATATGTTGGAAACCACTCAAGATCTAAAAGTTTTAATAGTTTCCAAATCTTAAAAGGTGTCTCTTACCCTTACGAATTTTGAAAAATCATTGAATATGAGGTAGCCCTCAAGTTTTAAAGGCTTTTGATGTTATGAAGAATCAATTGTGTTTTGACCCTTCTAAGCTCCAAACGTTTTGTGGAAAATTCATTAAGTTTGACTTGCCTTGGAGATCAAACAATTGACTCTACCAAACAGTTCAACTTTAAGTCTCTTGACATCCTAAAAATTGACTAAGTGTGAAAATGTTTCCCTAAGCTCATAGACTTTTCCTTTAAAAATGGTCTTATAAGGCCCAAAACTCTTTGATTATTCTAACTCCTAGGAAGTGGCCAAGTGCTAGGGCTCCTTAGACTTCAAGAGGGCTCTAGTAATTTTTAGGAGGCTGTTGAGAGTCCAAACCCTCTAATCCCTTGAAGATGTGGAATCAACTATGTATCGACTACTATGAGAGTTAGAGGGTTGTTGAATGTATAAGGACTCCCATTCGCTCCAAACTTTGTAATGAGCTTACAATTAAAAGACTCCTTTAACTACATTATTGTGCTCATTTTCACCATCTATATCATTAATTAGCATAACCATGCACTTGCTTGAGTTTTTTTATATTCCATGGAATGAACCTACTTGCTTGAAAGGGATGCAACTATACCATTCAATTAAGCAATTTTTTAACCCAATTATAAATGAAGTCTCACACTCTCTGCAATTGTGTTGCACAAACACCCAAATTGGAGCTCAATGCAAAATTCACATTATAATCGGGCATAAGCCTATAGGTGGATTGGAAAAGCCACCATCCTCCAATCCTTTGGGGCTCTAGAAGGTCTCAAGTTCAAGTTTGAGTGCTAGTAGATGATCTCCTCATGCTAGCTAGGGGGTTTTCAGTGAGGTGACCAAATCCCAATGCAATAGAAGGACCATAGATTCATTGAAAGTTGTGACTACTTAGAGGACTTTGACCAAAGAAATTATGGAGGTTTCTGATGTATAATGGAGAGCTTAGTGCAGAGAAGTTGGATAATTGGATCAATAAAATTGAAGTATATTGCAGGGTTCAAAGAATTGTGGACGAAGAAGCAAAAGTCCAGCTAGCTACTCTCCGACTAGGAGGCATAGCATTGATCTAGTGGGAGAGTAAGACTCAAGAATATCTTCTTAAGAAAGGTAAAATGATATCTTATTGGTATGAGTTTACCGCTGCATTAAAAAGCAATTTTATCCTTTAGGGTATATGCAACAATAAATAATGGATTGGTAGAATCTAAGGCAAGGTAGAGGGAAGAATGTGCAACACTATATCAAGAGTTTAGAAAGAGGGCATTAACATTAGGCATTCATCTTTACACACAAGAAACTTTTTTAACGTATATGTGTGGGTTGCACAATTATTTGAGACATACTATTTTCATGTTTAACCCAACTAATATTGATGAAGTTTGTGTCCAGGCCACTCATATTGAGTCAAGGGGAAAGAATGTCCACGACAAATTCTCAAAGAAATTAGTTCCGTGAGTTGCAAACGAAACCAAAGGAAAGGGTAAAATGAAACAAACAACCACAGTGAAGAAAGAAGATGAGAAGCCTTCATGTTCACATTGCAAAAAGGAAGGATATGATGATTCCAAGTGTTGGAAACTTCATCCAAAACTGAGATCAAAGAATTTATGGAATAAGAAGGGTAATAAGCATACCACTGCTACAATCCAACATGATCTTGGATCAGATTCAGGTGATGAAACCAAGATCATGGACATGGGCATACAAGGTATATCTTCTTTTGTTAGTTCTAGTTCTAATACTCATTCTTTAAAAATTGAAACTAAGCATGATGAAAGGAAAAGAAGTGAGCTCTTCCATATCAGAGTCATCTCAAAACACACAAAGATTGATACACTCTTTGATAGTGGTTCGCAAGCAAATCTCATTTATGGAGAAATTTTTAAGACATTGGGACTTGAAACTAAATCTAGTCCACAACCATATCCTTTAGGATGGATATGTGGAGATGCTAAGTTGCAGGTATCTAAACAATGTAAGCTTAGATTTGCAATGACCTCTAAGTTCATTGATGAGGTAGAATTATATGTGGTACCACTTGATATTTGTGGGATTGTTTTGGGAAGTCGTTATTTGTATGACAAGAAAGTTATCTTCTACAGGGAGAAGAACAAGTATCATCCTACAAAGGATGGGATTAAGTATATCGTAAGAGCCCATCATTAGAAGACTAACTTGTATGTTGTTTCTATGAGACAAATGAAAAGGCTTCTAAATGCAAGCAATAAATTTGTACTCGTGATTGTAAAAGCTAAGGATGATGATAAATCCCAAGCTTTCAAGGGGTGTGATCCTAAACATAAAAATGAATTAGTTAAGATTATTTCTAGCTATAATGAAGTGTTTCGGGAACCACGAGGATTACCTCCAAGGAGATAGATACAACATGATATCCAGTTTCAGCAAGATGCACCTCTTCCTAACATTGACATGTATAGGTTATCAGTGATTGCAGATGAAGAAATAAAAAAGCAAGTTCAGGAGTTGCTTGAGAAAGGAGTCATCTGACCAAGTACTTCCCCATGTGGATCACCCTTTGTATTAGTACCAAAGAAAGATGGTAGATGGTACATGGAAAATGTGTGTGTATTTATGAGCATTGAACAAAATTAAGGTGAAGAACCGTTGCCCTCTTCCTGGTATTGATGATTTGTTGGATCGATTGAAAAATGCAACTTGTTCTCTAAGCTAAAATTAAGAAGTGGTTATCATCAAATAAGGATTTTTGAAGGTGATATTTGGAAAATTGCTTTTAAAAAAAAACAAGGTATATTTGTTGGTTGGTTATGCCCTTTGGGCTTTGTAATGTTCCCGCCACTTTCATGCGGGTTATGAATGATGTATTCAAGCAATTTATAGATGATTTTGTAAGAGTCTACTTAGATGATATACTGATTTTCAATAATAAAAAATGGGAATATAATGTAGAGCATGTTAGGAAAGTCTTAGATGTTTTGAAAAAGGAGAATTTGTGCCTGGGGATGTCAGAATGTGAATTTGGGAAAACATATTTAGTTTATTTGGGCTATATTGTAAGGGGTGGTCAATTAAAAATTGATCCCTCTAAAGTTGAGGCAATTATGAAGTGGCCTAAGCCTAATAATGTAACAGAAGTTAGGAGCTTCCTCGGGGCAGTCTATTATTGGAGGAAGTTCATTGCTAACTTTTCATTTATTGCATCTCATTTACATGCTTTGACAAGTACCAAGCAGGTCTTTCAATGGGGAGGAAAACAACAAAAATCCTTCGAGACTTTGAAAGTGAAGATTAGTATAGCCCCAGTTCTTGCGTTTCCAAATTTACAACAACCATTCGAGATTGAAACCGATGCAAGTGATTACACCATGGGAGTGATGTTAATACAAAGAAAGAAACCAACTTGTTACCATTATGAAACCTTCACTATTGCAGTAAGAAATTATCCTACTTATGATAAAGAATTGTATGCTTTGGTTCAGAGTGTGAAGAAATGGAAACATTATTTGATGCGTAAAGAGACAAATCATCGACCTTTGCAGTATCTCCAATCACAAACCCAATTATAACAATCACGTCATTTCTGATGGATGGGATTCTTGCAACAATTCAATTTGGTCATCAGGTGTAAGAAAGGTATACAAAGCAAAGTTGTTGATATGTTATTAAGACTTTCTATTAATGCATCCATTGTTTTACAGCATAGTTCATTAGCTCATGAAATTTATATTGAACAATATGCTAGAGATGCAGATTTTAAGGATGTATATGAAACGCTAGTCCATGGTACTAAAGTGGAATAATTAGATTATCATGTACATGACAAGTTGTTATATTACCTTGGTAAATTGTGTATTCCACGAGATGAAAGAGTGCATGTAATCAAAGAAGCATGTACTTCTCTCATTTCTTGTCATTTTGGCGTATGCAAAACAATAGCTCAGTTGCAACGCTATTGTTATTGGCCTCGGTTGTATGAAACTATGTCCAAATATGTAAAAGGACATGTCATGTGTGCCACTAGCAAACCAAGTAACATAAAATTGGGTTTGTACATGCCACTTCCCATACCTTCTTGTCCATGGGAAAGTGTGTCTATGGATTGTGTAGTGGCTCTTCTTATGTCTAGGAAAGGTCATGCTTATCTATATGTTGTTGTGGATAGATTTAGCAAAATGTGTGTCTTAGTGCCTTGTAAGAAATATGTGACAGGAGAAAAGACTGCACATTTGTTCTTCCATCATGTTTAGGTTCATTTTGGTTTACCCACATCCATTGTATCTGATCGAGACTCTAGCTTTCTTGGATAATTTTGGTCAATTTGTGGGGCTTAATGGACACTAAGCTTTAGAAGAGCATCACTTTTCATTCACGAACCAATGGACAAATGAAAGTGATCAATAGGACAATGACACACTTACTCTGAGGATATTGCAGCAAGCATCTCAAGCTTTGGGATGAATAGTTATATTGTGTACAACATGCCTAAAATCGTGCCATACATTCTTCTACATAGAAGTATCCTTTCGAGACATGTTTTGGATATTTTCCTAATTCTCCTTTGGACTTCACTCTTGGGCAAGATTCAGTGGCAGATGAACATAATGATGCAGACAAAGACAATAAGTTCATCCAAAAGATCCAATTGGTTCATCAAGTTGTACAAGAACAATTGGATAAGAGCCAAGCCAAGTATAAGGCTAGGCATGAAAATCATAGAGTAAATCATCACTTCCAAATTGGTGATCAAATTTGGCTATATATCAACAAGGAACACCTTAAAGGTGAAGGTAAAAAGGTCAAGCTAATCAGGTATGGTCCATTCAAAATTTTAAAAACGATTAGTGACAATGATTTCCGGTTAGAGTTACCTCCATGTATGCAGATGTATTCCTGGTTAATGTTGAAAACTTGAAACTATATGAGCCTCCTATGATCATGGATCAAGGTGAGAATGTTCAAGTTCCTTTTGTTGATGCTTCTGCTCTTGAATATCTCGATGAGTTGTAGGAAGATGTTGTTCTTGATAGGAGGGTGAGGACTTCACGAAGAGGAGATGTGGAATATCTTCACGTGGGTCTAAAATTAATGCATCGAAGTAAAGCACGATGGATGGAAACTGGAAAATTGAGGGAGTTATACCCTCACTTATTTTGTGAATGAAATCTAACTTTTGGCTATCCAAAAGCTTCATAGTGGGGAAGATTTATCCAGGAGGATCCCCACAACTGATCCAATCAAATGGTCTCAAATTATATTGAATATGTTTGCATGTTGAAGATCTCATCAAGAGCTTTCCAATGCAATTTGAACGAGGTCAAATGAGCGTCGTATGCAAAAGTCATGGCCTACTAAAGTTAAAGACAAAGAGGTAAAAAAAACAAGGTACAGTGCTGACACGTGGATCAATCACATGCTGACAGGTGGATCAATCAAAAGGAAACATGTGGAAATCCTGGCTTCAATGTGGCACTTCTCATTTAATGCATGATGTGTGGAGGTTACATTTAAAAACCATTGTGATTCAATGATCCCCATCATCAATGTGGGATAAAACAAAAATAACAGGATTTAAAAACCTATATTTTTTCATTCCACTTAACATTGGTATCATGCCAAACAACCAAATCACGTGCCATTAATGAAACATCATATGTGCATCACAACCCACAAAGTGCTCCAACGATGTTATTAATATGCCTTGTATACAATCCACAAGTTTTTACACTAGTGCTCCAACAATGTTATTAATATGCCTTGTATACAATCCACACGTTTTTACAATAGTGCTCCAACAATGTTATTAATATGCCTTGTATACAATCCACAAGATTTTAAATATAGTGTAAAATCACGCTACTTATGGAATGTGGGATATGTATATACCCATGAAAAATCAAAGGAGAGGATTCAATGGGATTTGAACCACGTCCTTTTGTGCAAAAGCTAAGTATCTTACCACTAGACCACACACTTGAAGAATGTTGTAAAATGGACCGATGTGCATTTGAAGCAACGACAATATTATTTATGGAGAAAATAGGCAAGACAGTGTTATTTATTGTGGGAAGAAGCCATTGAGGGTTAAAAAACCAGTGCTATTGTCTTACTCGAAGAACACCAATGACTCTTTTGTAGATTGGAGGTCATCTTTGATGTAAAGAAGTTGTAATGGTGTATTTTGCATAAATTTAAATGGATCAATTCCACTTTTGAAGCAAACCCAAAGACGTAGCCCAAGCGGGGTGAACTCCGTTATCAATTTGTTGAGTATTGTCTATGATTATTGTTGTTCCATTCTCAATTTCAGTTATTTAAATTTATTAAGTCAATTTTTAATGAAATTACGGGAAAATTGAGAAGTTTTTTCATAATAATTCAAATTAGTGTGACAAAATAGTTTTATCACTAATTTTGGATCAAGCCCTTCTTTAATAACTTCTCCATACGATGAGAGTTGACTATTTCAGAAGAACCTGCCTAAGATAGTGTTATTTGTTGTGGGAAGAAGCCATTGAGGGTTGAAAGACCAGCGCTATTGTCTTCCTAGAAGAACACCAATGACTCTTTTGTAGATTGGAGGACATCCTTTGATGTAAAGAAGACGTAATGGTGTATTTTGTATAAATTTTAATGGATTGGTTCCTCTTTTGAAGCGAACCCGGAGACATAGCCCATGTGGGTTGAACTCCATTGTCAATTTGTTGAGTATTGTCTATGATTATTGTTGTTCCATTCTCAATTTCATTTATTTAAATTTATTAAGTCAAATTTTAATGAAATTACGGGAAAATTGAGAAGCTTTTGCATAATAATTAAAATTAGTGTGACAAAACAATTTTATCACTAATTTTGGATCAATCCCTTCTTTAATAACTTCTCCATATGATGAGAGGTGACTATTTCGAGAGAGCCTACCTAAGATAGTGTTATTTATTGCGGGAATAAGCCATTGAGGGTTGAAAGACCAGTGCTATTGTCTTCCTAGAAGAACACCAATGACTCTTTTGTAGATTGGAGGTCAATCTTTGATGTAAAGAAGACGCAATGGTGTATTCTGCATAAATTTTAATGGATTGATTCCTCTTTTGAAGCGAACCCGGAGACGTAGCCCAGGTGGGGTGAACTTCGTTATCAATGTTTTGAGTATTGTTTATGATTATTGTTGTTCCATTCTCAATTTCAATTATTTAAATTTATTGAGTCAATTTTTAATGAAATTACAGGAAAATTGAGAAGCTTTTGCATAATAATTCAAATTAGTGTGACAAAATAGTTTTATCGCTAATTTTGGATCAGACAATTCTTTAATAACTTCTCCATACGATGAGAGCTGACTATTTCAAGAGAGCTCGCCTAAATCCCCTCTTTAGTGAAACTCATATAGAGTTCTTTGAAATCCATGGTGATTGGTCCCAATGTACATAGCCATTCTACCCACAATACTATGTCACACCCACCCATATCGATGGCAAATAGATGGTTTTTGAGCTAATAGTCTCCCATATTGAGAAATAACTTATTAAGTTCTCTGTACATATAGATAATTTCTCAAAGGCTTCCATAAAGTCTGTGACTAAGCCTATTTGGTGTAACTTGGTAAGCTGCCCCAAATATTGAGTATATTTCTCAAAATGTTCATAAACATCGCTAACAAACTGACTCCAAATGATATATATTGCATATGCTTTTTTATGCCATTCCCACCATTTCCATCGTTATGGATCTAGATACAATATCACCACCTCGAGTTTCATCATGTCATCAGTAATGCCCTAGAGGGTGAAGTAATGTTCCATCTAGGTGACCCATCCAAACGGGTTGAAACCATCAAACTTGTTCAAGTCCACCTTAGGAGAATGATACGATATGTTATTATCCATTGCTTTATTGTTGTGTGGACCCGATGAGGGTTGTGGGTGGTTAAATAATCATAAGTAAGAAGTTTCTTCCTGGTGTGGCTCTATGTGCTATGGAGACCAGTGGTTTTCTTTTGGTATGCCCCGAGTTTGCATCTTCGTCAACTTCTCCACAAATGTCTTTTGGGAGTTGTTGAGCTTAGCTTCTCATCCAGCTTATTATCCAATGTCTCATTGAACCCACTTATGTCATCCTAAATTTTCTTAATTTTTTCATCCACGTAGTCCAACCTGCTTGTAGTCAAGTAGGTGTTCACATTGTCCGAAGAAGTATGAGGGGGTTTATAGGTACCCTTCATAAGTGATCGCATTGAGATACGTTACTAGGTCCTAGTGACAAGGGAGTGTTAGTTGCTATATCTCCATGATATACGTGCAGGGTCCAACAATAGTACTTGGTCCAATATCTCAGGGCACTAACTAAGAAGGCTCAACCGTGCCCTTAGCCATATTACTTGACTACCCAGGTACTAGAGAGTTGTCTCTCGTGTGTTGTTCTCGGTGTACTATATCAATCAGACGACCGATTGGTTCATCTAAGGTTGGTTTTAGGTGTACCCAGGGGACTTCCTATATACCCGAGGGTACGTGGAAGTGAGATTTTGTATATAGGCATTGTTTGATGCGATACTACTCAAAGGGGTACCAACAGGGGTTGCAAGGGTTTCCAACAATGTGATTCCACTTGTATTTCTTGCATGTAGTCTTCCCCTACCACAATTTTACCCACTGAACAATAGATCACAGTGTTATTTAAAGATGTTGGAACAAGTCTCTAAAAAAATAAAAAAATGATGAGCTTGTTAACCCCAGAAAAAGCTCCTAAAATCACTAGAAAATAACTTGTGCGAGGTAGAGCTTGAGGTCGAAAATGTCAAATGATCACAACTTCAATTATACTTATCTGATTGCCTAATGTGGCACCAATTATGAAATGTCATCACTTTTCTAGATCTAATGGCACTGGTTTGACTGGAATTTGTGCAATTTGTCAAAATATATCTAATCTACGAAATTCATGACCATCATCGAAAAAAAAACTCTAAAAAATTATAGATTTTGAATTGACGATATCTCCACTTCCCTGGACTCCATATCGGATGATTTGTTTTTTAAAATAGAGTATTTTTTTCTAGAGAAATTTAGATATATGGTTAGTTTCTTCAAATTCTACATATATATTTTAAAAAATGGACCTGAATACTATCATCCTCTTTTTTTCGTCAAAAATCTGCAAAAAGAAAAAAAAAAATCCCTTCCACTTTGTGCCCAAAAATTCTCCCACTTCATGCCCAAGAAAGAGATTTAACACCACTTGTAGAGATATTTTTTCTAGATATAATGGCATTGGTTTGACTGGAATTTGTGCAATCTGTCAAAATATATCTAATCTACGAAATTCACGACCATTACCGAAAAAAAAAACCCTAAAAAATTATAGATTTTGAATCGACGATATCTCCACTTCCCCAGACTCCATATTGGATGATTTGTTTTATAAAATAGAGTATTTTTTCTAGAGGAATTTAGATATATGGCTAGTTTCTTCAAATTCTACATATAAATTTTTAAAAATGGACCTGAATACTATCATCCTCTTTTTTTCGTCAAAAATCTGCAAAAAGAAAAAAAAATCCCTTCCACTTTGTGCCCAAAAAGTCTCCCACTTCATGCCCAAGAAAAAGATCTAACACCACTTGTAGTGTACTTAACCCCAAAACTTTAGAGAAATCACATAAAATGTAGTGCAAAACCCAATAACACGAGAGAAAAGAGAGATAAAATTATAGAGCTATGTTCACTTGCCTCTTCAAGGGGGCAACCTCTAAGAACAATGCTCCAAATACAATAACAATTCTTAATAAAACAATACATAACCTTCTACTCAATGTATAGCTATCCATAGAGAATCTTAACTACCTATGGGCCCCTTGTAATGAGGGTCGACCAAATAATTTGAGCCTTATTCAAGGAAGGTGGCCTCATACATTAATAAAGTATCTAGTAAAGGGGTTTAAGGTAGGACCCTAACAATCTATATTTAGTTGCATCCTCTGTTAGGATATTTAAACATTTAGAAGTTAGCTATCTTTGACTTGGTCTAATATGTCTTTGGGTAAAAGTGCATTTCTTTAGTATGCATTAGTATGCATTTGTAAGTTATGTAATCTGACGATCACGATATGTTCTTAACATAGAGTGATATGATGACTCATATTCTCCTCAATCTTAATGACTATATTGATCCATGACTTAGCGCCCGATTGGTCCATGATCTATATTTAAAGAGCATGGAGGGTAATTTGCTAACGATCGATTGTGAGAAATTCTCTTGTAAAATATATTTCTTTTGCATTAACATATTAACTCAAGTGCCCACGTTGGTTCGAGCCGTGGACTCTTTCTCTCTTCAAGGGTTTTAACCACGTAAAAACATGAGTGTATTGATATTCGATCTAGTTGTGTGAGTGGTTACTGAAGGTGTTCGTCCTATGTGAGAGTACCCCGTTTTTTCAAACATGGTGTTAGAGCCCATTTGAAGACCCACTCTCATTGTACATCAAGATTTGAACCCGTGTTGCCACATTTCTTGGCTGAGAGGATTGTTTCATTGCATCCAAAGTGCTACTTTCAGTTGGAAATGTTGTTCATTTCATTTGAAAAGGTTTTTGTTTTCCCAAGATATAACCTTTTTTATGAGATTTGGAAGTATAAACTCAGAATATGCCCTTTTTAAATTTATTTTATAGAGTTAAAATTTTGGTTTTTTGTTTTTATTTCCAGTTTGCAACTCTTTCCAGTCTGCATATGCTCTTTGTTGTGTGCTCTATGTGATCTCGACAAATCATAAACGTAGCATACTTATTTTTCTTTTCTGCGTATGTTCTTTGATCTGCGCTTTATGTGAGTTCAATGAATCAGAAAGAGAGAGAAAACTTGCATTTTCTAGGTAAGCTAACTGAATTCTAACCCCGTTATTGTTGATATTTGAAAATTAATTTTTTGAGTTTTCAATTCCCTTATACATTGTATTTTTTGTCTACTAGTATTGTCATTTTTCCATTATCAGTGAGCTTTTTCCAACCATGCATGAATGGAAGATGTAATGGAATATAAACTTGAGGCTTCTTCTATTATGCAAAGGGCATCTGCTACCAAATTATCCTTCCCTTTTATAGATTATTTAAAATCAATCCCTTGCATTTTTTCTACCCATTTTTGTTGCTCTTTTGATGACAATCTTTGCACCAAAAATTACTTTAGGAAATCATGGTCTGTCTCGACTTTAAAATACCTTCCAATGATATATTGTCACCATCTTTTTATTACATGTAAAATTGTTGTCATTTCTTTTTCATATGTAGATTTCACCAAGTCATTTCCCTTGAATTATTTACTTTCAAAGGCCAATGGTCTCCCTTCTTGCATTAATACTGCTCCCATTCCTTTTCATGATGCATCACATTCAACTATGAATGTTTTACCAAAATCAAGTGTTGCCAATACTGGTGTAGAAGACATGGCATCCTTTAAGAGTGAGAATTTCAAGGTAGCCTCTTCCATCCGTACAAAATATTTTTTCTTCAAAAGAGATGTGAGCAGGCCTGCAATGCGTGTGCAATGCATGCATAATTCTTAACAAAATTATGATAATATCATGTAAGACCAAAAAATCCTCTAAGACTCTTGATGTTCTTAAGAATGGGCCATTTTGCAATAGCTTGAATCTTTTGAGGATCCACCTTAACTCCTTCCCTTGAAACAATATGGTCCAAATACTCTACTACTTGTTTCCCAAAAGCACATTTGGATCTTTTTACATATAATTGATTGTTCCCCGGAATTTGTAGGACTTTATCCACATGTTTAATGTGGTCTTCCCATGATTTTCTATAGATAAGTATATCATCAAAGAAAATAAACACAAATTTTCTAAGTCGGGGTTGAAATTTTTTGTTCATAAGGCTTTGAAAAGTAGAAGGAGCATTAGTTAACCCAAAAGGCATGACCAAGAACTCATAGTGCCCTTCCTGTGTTCTGAAAGTTGTTTTAGGAATGTCTTCTTTTCATGATTTGATTTGGTGGTATCCTAATTTAAGATCTAACATTGTAAAACAAGCCACTCCATGAAGCTCATCTAATAGCTTATCAAAATTTGGAATAGGGAATTTATCCTTGATGGTGATTTTGTTTAGATCTCTATAATCGGGACACATCATCCAAGCATTATATTTTTTTCTCACCATGACTACTGGAGTTGAAAACGAGCTCCTACTTTGTTGAATAATACCTGAATCCAGAATGTCTTGTACCATTTTCTCAATCTCCCTTTTTTGTTGATGAGGATATCTATAAGGCATTTTATTAGGAGGAGTACTTCTAGGTATTAGTTCAATTTGATGTTCATGATCTCTAGATGAAGGTATCCCATTAGGAATTTCTTGGAAGACCTTATGGTGCTTTTCCAAGGTGCATTTTAATTCCTCTGGAATATTTTCATCTTCTTGCTTTACTTCCATAGAATAAAGTCTAACCACAACTACCCTACTATCCTCTTTTAAGATCTTTTCCATTCTATGAGAGTTGATGACTTGAGAAGGTCCAATTTTTAACCCTTTGAGTTCATATTGACTTCCTTCCAATTCTAATATCATTAATAATTCATTATAGTTTGTAGAAATTGTGCCTAATTTTCTCAACCATTCAATCCTGAAAACAACATCTACTCCTCCAATGGGAATGACATACATTGGGATTTGTAAGTTATATTCTCCCATACTAAGTTTAATGTTGTGGCATTTTCCTACATAATCAATACTCCCTCCATTAGCAACCAAAACTTGAAAATTTATCATTGGATAGACAAAACAATTGAGGCTCTCTGCTAATCTTTTATCAATGAAGTTATGGGTACTACCTAAGTCAATAAGAATTATGACGTTTTGCTTCTTAATGTATCCCACAATCTTAAGGGTTTGAGGTGTTGACAAACCTACAAATGCATGAACATATATTTCACACATGTCATTGTTGTGCATAATTTCCACATATTTTTCTTACTCCTTTAAGTTCACAAGTTCTTCTTCATCCCTTTCTATAGATGCCTCCATTTCCTCTTCATCATTATTCTCCAAGGTGATCAATTTTGTTTCTTGACACTTATGCCCTTTTAACAATTTGTTATTAAAACCAAAGCATGGTCCTTTTTCTCTTCTTTCCTCCATTTCCTTTGGTGATATTCAAGTAGCTTGAGGTAGGGTTGCCGTATGAGCCGCAAATTGATCTCTACTTCCTGCATATGATCTAGCGGTAGAGTTGTGTGTAGCTCTATTCTTGGCTTGAATATGACAGGCAAATTGCATAGCCTCCATAATATTTTCATGATGTTTTAAGAAAAGCTCATGTTTAATGTCTTCCTTTAATCCACTCATGTAAGGTCATCACTTATATTATCCACCCTTGTGGCCAACACCTGAAATTATGAATTATAATCTTCAATATCACCCAAGTGCTTGATTCTTTTCAATTGACTAAAGTAGTCTTATTCCCAAAAATGTTTGTATTGTGCTTCTAACTCTCTTGTAAATAAACTCCAAGTATAATGATAAGAAGGAGGCTTCCTTTTGAGTACCCATTGATACCATTGATAGGGTTTTATCTCAAAGTACAAGGTTTCTAAGGAAATCCTTTTCTTTTCATCCATACTATTATGCAATTCAAAGTACTGCTCTATTTGGTTCACCCATGTAAAGACTTATGTTCCATCAAAATTATTTAATTCAACGTTGGGAAGGTTGACACCCTTAGGAACTCATCCATAATTAGCTCCAATATTAGAGTTAAATCCTCCTAAAAAATGCTTATTATTGTAAGGTTGTTCAACATGAACACTTCCTTTATTTTCACGAGTCTCTTTGGTTACAATGTCACTTTTAGAAAGCCTCCCATCTAAAGTTTGTAAAATAGTTGACATGGAATTTTGCAATTCCTCCATCTTCTTTTCTATTTGTACCCTATTTTCATCCATATGTTCCATCTTCTTTTCCATCAATTCATTACATGTTATTGACTTCACACTCAATTCATTAAATTGGTTCTCCAATTTGTCTCGCTGGTGGAAAATCTCTTCTCTTTCTTCTTGAATCATGGTTGAGCTTTCTAGAAGTTTAGTTTGCAAATTAAATTTTGGAACACCCTTTGGAGCCACACGGCACAAAAATAATAACACTTCTCTTTATCAAAAATTTTGAATCAACAAAAACAGATCTTCCAATCAATAGTTATGCCAATTGTAAATTGTGCACCTTTAAAACCCTAATTGGGAGATTGTCTTGCTAACCAATCTTTGTCCCAATGTATCTCTGAATTTTAGGTGCTCCTAAGTCTAAATTTTTTATACATAGTACTCTGATGTTTATTATCTACAATGCCACAAGCCTAGCCAAAATTTTACGTGCCAAGTGAAAGTTATGGTAACTTTACCAAAACTTGTTGATTTTTTACCCTCTCTAGAGAATGAACTTGTATGGAATGCCACATGTCCACTATTTCATATATGTTTCTAAACTTTTTACCTTGAATACTATGGTCTATATTATTTCCAAATAAACTAGTCGCACTCAATTTGGACTTTTCAAACTTCAGATATGGCACTTCTACCAACAACACCTTTTTGAGACTAGTTTTAGGACTAGTCAAATAACCTTAATTTATATAGCTTGTATGTTAGAAAATAAAATAATTCAAAACTTTAATTTTTTACCACAAATGCTTCATAATATCTCCTCGGGATTCTAAAAATTTTACAGTCTTAAACCTTTCCCAAAAAAAGTTACAACGAAAATTCCAATATGGCTCATTTGAAACTAATTCCAGGACTAGTCACAAACCCTCACTTCCATAGGCTATATCTCATAAAGTATAATGACCCAATATTTAAATTTTTTACCACACATACCTCATTGTGTATTTGTATTAGTCTCAAATTTTCATGGTCTGAATCGTCTAAAAAAAAGTTATAGCGAAAATTCCAAGATGTCTTGATTGAAGGAGCAAAACCCTAGGATCGTATGCTTTGAAACCAAATGTTATGAACCAAAATCTAAAAAATGTCCAATGAATAATCCACTTCGAGGGGGAAATCTCTTTTTACAATATATGCAATGCACAAGACTAGATGATATGCCTATACAAATGAATCTTGTTTATTATAACTATGAGATAATGTGAGCATGATGTAACCTACCCTAAGCCAACATAGCCATAACTAATAAACTAATAAGAAGTGAGTGTTAGGGCCTTAACAATTGTAAAAGTGTTTTTCTTTTTTTTTTCTATAAAAGTGGGTCATTTCATAAGTAACTTGTTTATAAAAGTGAGCTTATAGGATGAAGTTAGAAGGAGGGGATTTTTTTTACTCAACCACCTCATTGTGCATCCATCACGACGTGGGCCAACTTCTACCTACCACATGGTGCTTTGATTACTGTTTATGCATTTTTTTGAAAAGGGCATAACTTTCACATCCAATTCGTTTTCAATGTCATTTTTTTAAAATAGCGTATTTTTTCAAGAGCTTTCCATCTAGATAGCCAGTTTCAGCTTTTGAATCCATATTATTCAATATTTTAATATGGCTTCTCCGAGTGATGTTCGTTGTTTTTCTTACCAATACCAACTACTTCTCATTGAAATCCCATATGGAGGATGTACTAAGAAGTAAAGGGATGTACTGAATTACCTTGGGAAATGAACAAGCCCCCACTGATGCTGAAAAGAAATCCAAATGTGATAGTAAAAATGACGAAGCATGTGGAATGATCAAAATGTCCATCTCTCTCGATTTATGGTTTCACCTTCAAGTAATTGATGACCCAAATGAATCTTGGGCTAAGATATAAGTTCTATTTGGTAAACATAATGTGATTTGATCCCACCAAATAAAATATTAGTTAATGAATTTAAGTCCCGATAATTTTCTTTGCAATGAAGATTATTTATCTACGTTGAAAACACTTATACTTTTGGTTAAAGATTGTAAAATAGATATGGGGGATGACCGATGCATATATATTATTCTTTCTAAGCTTGGTAGTGCTTATTATGTTTTTTTATCTACCTTTTATGCCACTAGAGAAGCTCTAGGGGGTGCTTACCAAGCTCTCACTCTTGAGTCTTTTTGTGATTCTTTGATTAGAGAGCAAGATAATCTCTTGCAACTTGGAGTAATCATCAATGCAGGTACATCTAACAAATCCTTAGTGGTCCGGTAGAAAGATAAAACCAAGCATCCAAAGAAGCAACATCCTTGCAACAACAAAAAGCAAAACAAGGGTCCCAAACCCTCTCAGCTGGCTTCTACTCTCAATGGTGACAAAGGACCAAAACCCCAAAGTAAGAAGACTGAAAAACATTACAATTTTTGTGGGCAAGCTGGTCATCTGGAGTCCAAATGTTTAAAAATATGGAAGCCTTAGAATCAACAATGAAGAAGCACACCATCGATCTTGATTTCAGGTGAAGGTAAAACCGTAGAGTTTTCACCTCACCAAGTTGTAATCAAGGATTTAAAATAACATAAGCATGTCCTAACAACTGGAATTGTTGATGATATTACCAGGTTGTCCAAATTTGAAAACTTTGGCTCATCATATTTTCCATCAATTTTTTTGTTCACAACGGTGACTTGAGAACACTTTGGCATAAGCGATTTGGTCATCTAAACTATCGCGTGTTGCAAGAACTATGTAATCAAAATATGGTGACTAGTCTTCCTCTCATTTCTTGCAGGGATGGTGTTTGCGTTGATTATGTTCTTGATAAACATCAATGGGATAGTTTTGACAAGCGTTCCTCTTAACACACCTCGACCCCTTTATAACTTGTTCATAATGATTTTTATGGTACACTTTCTTCTCCTTCTTTCTTCGGGTGCAAGTAATTCTTAACTTGCATTGATGACTTCTCTAGATGCACTTGGGTTTACTTCTTAAAACTCAAGAGTGAAGTTTTTGACATGTTTTTGGCCTACAAGGCCCTTGTAGAAAAACAATCTAGACATCAACTTCAAAGGTTAAGAACAAATAATGGGGGTGCATGTGTGAAAAATATACAAGTTATTGCATTGCATAAGGTATTCAAATGCAACATATTGTTTCATATACACCACAACAAAATGGTGTTACTGAGAGAAAGAATCACACATTAAAAGAAATGGCTAATTGTATGATCCAATCTAAGGGATTAAGTCTTCATTATTGGACTGAAGCCATCACTTGTGCAAATTACATAGTAAATCACACTCTCACAAAGGCTTTAAAACTTATAACACTGGAAGAAGCATGGAGTAAAATTAAGGAAAATGTAAGCCACTTCCATGTATTTCGTAGTGTAGCATGGGATCACATTCTTGATGAGAAAATGAAAGCATTACAACCTAAAAGTGAGAAGTGTAATTTTGTTGGATATACTAAATATGTCAAAGGTTACTGACTTATTAGCCTCATTCCAATGAAATAATTATTAGAACAAATGTTAAATTTGATGAAAATCTCTTGGCATGCAAGCCTAATTTGGTGTTTGTGCCATCTTCAGCCCGTGAGCCATCTTCAACGTTTATGCCATCTTCTATTCCTACTCTAATTTATTTTTCAGATGTTGACAACGAGTATGAAAATACACCCCCACCTACTCACCTTCCTCTATATGAGTCCATTGAACATGAACCTGCACCACCACCACCGCTTCCCAGATGGGTTTGTTCAACATGAGAAGCATCTGGAGATCTTGTCGCTGATCCCTTAGATTAGCGTCGAGCACATTCACAGTTCCAACGAGCCTCCTCTTATTTGGCTTAATCTTCAAAGACTCATGATCCAAACACATTTCTAGAAGATTCTAGTCATCCAAATTGGGACACAACAATGAATGAAGAATATAATTCCTTAATGGCGAATGATAGTTGGGATCTTATACCTCTTTCCAAAGGAAGAAAACTTTTCAGAAGTAAATGGGTTTATATAACTAAGCATGCATCAGATGGAAGTGTTGAAAGACATAAGGCCCAATTAGTTTCTAAAGGAATCTCTCAAGTTGAAGGCATTGACTATAATGAAACCTTCCCCCCCCTAGCCAAAATGAATTCCATCCACCTTGTTTTATCCCTTGTTGTCTCACATAAATGGGAGATCCATCAGATGGATGTTAAATGTACCTTCTTTTATGGGGATTTTCAAGAATAAGTCTACATGGAACAACCTCCTGGCTATGCTTAGAATGATTCCAGCTTTGTTTCCACCTTGATAAATCTCTCTATGGTCTTAAGCAAGCTCCTCGAGCTTAGTATGCAAAAGTAAATAGTTTTCCTCTTGACACTATCATTTCTGGATGTCATTATGACCCTAATGTCTATACCAAGAAAGTAGGAATCCATATCATAATACTTGTTCTTTATGTTGATGACCTTATCCTCACCAGTAGTGATACTAAACTTTTAACCGATGTGAAATCCATCCTTAAGAAGAAATTTGAAATGGCAGACTTAGTTTATTTGCATTATTTCCTTGGCCTCTAAGTATTGCAAACCAAGGAAGGAATCATTCTTTCCCAATCTAAGTATTCATGTGACCTTCTTCGTCGCTTTCATAAGGAAGATTCTAAACTATCCCCTTCTCCTTTCCGGTCTAGAGTCAAACTTGATGCCACCTATACTACTCCCGAAGTCAATGCCACTTTGTACTGCCAGTTAGTTGGAAACCTCATATATTTGACTCATACCCATCTTAATATTTCCCTTGATGTTAGTCTTGTTGCTCAGTATACGCAAACACCCCATGAAATCCATTGGAAAGAAACAAAAGGATACTTCAATACGTCTCGGGTATATTTCAATTTGGGATCCATTATAGTTCAAGGGGAACTCCTTTGTTCTTTGGTTTCATTGATTTGGATTGGGCCAATGACCCTGATGATTGAAAGTCTACTATAGGTTATATTTTCAGCCTTGGTTTCAGAACTATCAATTGGGCTCATAAGAAACAACATGTTATTGCTATTTGTTTAGTAGAAGCAAAGTATCGAGCATTGGTTAATGAAAGTCAAGAAGCCTCATGGCTTCAATGGATCCTTTCAAAATTTGGATTCCAGCAGCAACATCTGACCACTCTCTGGTGCAACAATTAGAGTGCTATCAAGCTTGCCAAAGATCCAATTCAACATCGGTGCAACAAACACATCGAGCTACACATGCACTTCATTAGAAAGCTCATTCATAATCAAGTTATAGAAGTGTTATTTTGTGCTACAAAATATCAAGTCCTAGACATTTTCACAATGTCTCTTACAAAAGTGAAGTTTTCCAAACTTTGATCTATGTTAGGAGTTCAAAAAATTGTCATTAAGGGGGGGTAGGCTCTAATGCATCCTTCCCTCTTCTATTGTGTCACCTTTGTAAATCCTTCAATCATATCCCAAGTTTTTCTTAAGTGGGGACGTTAGGATATTTAGACACTTAGGAGTTAGTTAAGTTCAACTTGGTCTAATATGTCTTTATGTAAAAGTGTGTTTCTTAGTATGCATTTTTTAGTTATGTAATATGAAGGTCATGATATGTTCATGACATAGAGGGATATGACAACTCATGTTCTCCTCGATCTTAACGACCATATTGATTGATGGCTTAACACTCGATCGATCCATGATCTCTATTTAAAGAGCATGGAGGGTCATTTGCTAACGATCGATTGAGAGAAACTCTCTTGTAAAATATTTTTCTTTTGCATTAATATATTGCATCAAGTGGCCACATTGGCTGGGGTCGTGGATTATTTCCCTCTTCAAGGGTTTTAACCACGTAAAAAGATTGGTGCATTGATCTTTGATTTGGTTGTATGAGTGGTTACCGAAGGTGTTCGTCTTGTGTGGGAATACCCTGTTTTGTCAAACATCCTCAAATTATTTCCCTTCTTTTGATGTTAGCTTCATGTTTTGTTACATTTGAGTAGAGAGAGGATTACAATCAGCCATGCCAAATTTGTTTGACATTTCTCCAATGTACTTCTTTTGGGAGATGAATACATGCTTTGGATTTTGAGTTACTTCAATACCCAAGTAGTAGTGAAGATATCCCATGTTTGTCATCTCAAAGCCCTTCTTCAATTATTTCTTTATGGATGCAATATATGCTTCATTGTCCCTTGTTACCAAAACATCATCTACATACACCACAATATATACAATAGCTTCCCCAAATTTATTGACAAACAAATTTGCATCATCAAGATTAAAATACTTGAAATTGATCTTTAAAACATGCTTAGTTAACTTTCCATGCCATGCATGAGGTGCTTGCTTTAGGCCATATAGAGACTTGATAAGCTTACATGCTTTATGTTCTTGATCTTTCACAATAAATTCTTTTAGTTGAGACACATAGACATTCTCCTTCAAGTCTCCACTCAAGAATGTTGTCTTCACATCCATGTGATGAATCTTCCAACTATTCCATGTTGCCAAAGCCAAAAATGCATGAATGGTAGCCCATTTTGCTATGGGGGGAAGTCTCCTCATATTCTGTGCCTTATTTCTGTGCACATCCTTTAGACATAAGCCTCGCCTTATGCTTGTCAAGTGAGCCATCTAATTTGTACTTGTTCTTGTAGACCCACTTCCAACCAATTGGTTTGGTTCCACATCGATGATCCACCAGCTTGCATATCTCATTCTTGATGAGAGAATCATACTCCTTCTGCATGGCTTCTTTCCACTCATCATGAAAAGTAGCTTCTTCAAAGGAATTTGGTTCAATGTTAGTAGATAAATTCAATACAAAATAAAATGAAACATCCATATCATTTACATCACTTGAATCTAAATTATCTACATCACCTCCCTCATCTTGTCTTGTTGAGATTCTAGTTCCTGTCTTTCCAAACTCATCAGTATGAACACTTTTAAGTGTATTTATGAGCCACTTTGGATCTTTTTGCAATGGTCTAGGTTGCTCCATTGATTGAGATGGTGTTGCATTACCATCAAGGTTCATCCTTTCAATCCTCTCAATCACATCATCCAATTGAGCTCCTTGCTCTAATGACGTGGCTAGATCTTCTTCATGAGGGGTAGTTGAAACTTTAAAAGGAGATTCTAGAGATTGATCCAAGTTAGGGAACCCCCCCCCCCTTCAAGATGTGGAATCTCATCATAAAACTCATGATATGTCTTTACATGGGTGAATCTATCCAGATGATCAAGCTATCGCTCAACAATCTTGTCATTCTTAGTGGATTTACGAAAAACCACATCTTTGGAAAGAATGAAACTTTTGTTTACCTCATCATAAAAATGGTATACCTTGGTGGTATTTGAGTACCCCAATAAGATGCACTTTTGACTCCTTTCACCAAGCTTGTTTCTTTTCTATTTAGGAATGAAGGCATAGAAAGTGGAACCAAAAACCATAAGATGCCTCACTGAAGGAATGCAACCATTCCACATTTCATAAGGAGTCTTGTTCCCAAGAACATGAGATGGAATCTTATTTTTCACATACACTACACATAGAACTACATCATCCCAAAACATTACCTTCACATTCTTGAAAAATAACATTGAATGTACCATGTTCAAAAGTGTCATGTTCATTCTTTCTTCTACACAAGTCTACCAAGGAATGCATGGAACAATGGTTTGATGTTTGATTCCATGTTGACGAAGATAATTTTAGAATTCATTACAAGTACATTCCCTTCCATTATCTATATGGAGAGTGCTAATACTAGATTGTGCTTCATTTTCAATCCATACATGAAAGTGTTTAAATGTTTCAAAAGCTTGAGACTTATGTTTCAACAAGTAAACCCAACACATATTGGTGTAGTCATCAATAAAAAGTCATGATATATTTATTACCAAAAGCAAATGGAATATGCATGAGGCTTGTTGTGTTTCCCAAGGATACAAGCCTCACATTGCTTCGAGTTCCTTGGAATGATAGGAAAACTAGAAACACCATTTTTCTTCAGTAGACAAAGACTATCATAGTTGGTATTCCCAAATATAGCATGCCACGAGATACTGGAAGGCAATGTACCTTCATCGTAGTGAGAAAGATGTGCAAAAATGTGTGCCCATGGAAATGTCCATTTCAACTTCAACAATTTGTCACCCTCCCATCCTCTCATAATGACCATGTTGTGGAAAGACCTCCTTATTTCATTGTTCCATCAAAAATGTGAATGAAATGGCCTTGTTGTTGAATGTGCACAAGAGACAACAATTTCCTCCACAACTCGGGAAGATAAAGAACATCACACAAAATAAAATATGAGAATCCAGGGAATTTGAGCCTAATGGTGCCAATTATTAAAGGTTTGAGACTTGATATATATTCAAAGTACACTACACCCTCTAGATTTTCATTGAATTATTCAAAAATCCTCATCAAAATGTCATGTGGCATGTAGAACTAGTGTCAAGCAACCATGCTTCTCTCTAAGAATCAAATGAAGCTTTGAACAAATATTCATTTATGCCAATATTCTAATGAGCAACAATAAAATGAGTGGATTTAGGAGCTTCACCTTGTCTTCATTTTGTTCTTTGTTGTCTTTGATATTTTCCCATGGGATTATGCATGTCTTTGCCTCCTGTCCATTCTTTTCACAATGAACACAGTGAAGACCAGACCTCTCACCTTGATTGTGCCTACCCCCTACCTCTAAAATTATTCTTTCCACGTCCTCTCTTACTGCCTTCTCCTATTGAAGAATCATGTGATTGATTCTTCCTTTTTTGAGCAAGGAACAAAGTCTCTCCACTAGGATGAGTTGTCTTCTTCCCAAAATTCTTCTTACGTTTTGCAATTTTCGCCACCAAAGAGTCAAAACCGAGGGACTTGAGTTGTCCACATCTTGAAGTGATTCAAGATAGTGAGAGTATGTGGGGTATAGGTCCTTGATGAAGTCTATCTTCACACCAGTAGAATCAACGTCGTGCATGATGGCTTTAATTTAGGAAGTTAAATTCATGGGATCAACAATTGAATTAGTCCTAGTTTTGAATGTGAAGCATACATATATTTCAAATTATTCAAATCAATCCAGGAATATTTGATAGATATGATACAATGACTCACCTCTTCACTTGTAGAAGAAGAAATCAAGGCATAAACTTTCTTGTGTTTATTCTTCCATATGGAAAGCTCTTTATCTATTGTCAATTTGGTAGGTTTGGTATCGCCATCACAAATGTCATCCCAAAAATAATTGAATATTAGGGTATGGTTGATCTTCCTTGACCATTCTAGATAGTTTTATTTTCCACTGAGCACCACACCAATAATGGAAACAAGAGAATGCATTTTGTTTTTTCTGCCACCAGTTTCTCTTCGCAGTACAAATCCTTTCATCACGATCTCTAAGTGTTTTAAATACATAAACAATGCTCCTTAGATTTCTTACAAATCATGTGACAATATCCATACATTTTTTTAATAGCTTTCGCCAATGTTGAATACCATTCCTCTAGGGTTTGTCTTGGAAGAACCAAATAACATTGTTGAGGACTCAAGTGTTCATTGCAATTGGGATCAGAACAATGAATGGTCACCCAATTTTCTTACAATTTACTACGGATATGAAAGACTATGTAAGTAGAACAAAACATATGCGAAAAAGTAATGCTTTAAAATTTTTTAGATGGGTCTTTGGATTCTAAACATATGTTGCACAGTTCTTTCAGAAGAGGGGCATCTTCATTTTCCACCACCTCCTTTCCAACCCTTCTCACCCTTATGCGTGAGGGAACCAATATGCACCTTCTTTTTAGGTGTTTACCCACTCCATATTACGTGGGATCATAATTTTCTGATGGATTTGAATTTGAAGATGAGAAAGAAAGTGTAAATTCTGATGCAACTCATGCCTCTTCAAGTTAGAGTTCCACTAGAGAAGGTGGGAGAGAGAAAAGGTGTGATGGGGAGAATTAGAGGAGGAGGACAACAAGGATTTGGACTTGCTTATACATCCTCCCAAGGTTATTGACCTCAACAAGAACAACTTGAAGAAGATAATCGAGTACATGTACGACAATCATGGATAGAAGGTCCAAAAAACCACCACCACACACATCTGTAAGGTGGAAAAGGCTAGGCTCAACAAGTGAGCCCTTGAGTGGCATGACTGAAGCTCTCTATGAAACACTCAACCATAGAATTATTAAAAAAAATCCCCAAAGGAGAGGAACAATGGCCAATGGTCTGACAACCTACATTAGAGAGTGCCAATGGTCTTCTTTCTAATGACTAGCACAACAAATTAGGGTTTCCTGGACATGTGGAGGTGTTTTAGGGTTTCTCTACATTGGCAATAAACGAATCTAAATCACAAGTAGGGATTGGAAGGAAATTGCAAAGGAAGAGGGACAAAAGAAT
Source organism: Picea sitchensis (assembly GCA_010110895.2). Lineage (NCBI taxonomy): Eukaryota > Viridiplantae > Streptophyta > Pinopsida > Pinales > Pinaceae > Picea > Picea sitchensis. The sequence continues at coordinate 14,542 of SNQJ01S0002928.1, read as the reverse complement.
AATTGTTGCACTTAGATTGTAGCACAGGAGGACAAAGAAGCCCCAAAGATCTTGGAGTTATCAAAAAAGACACCAAGCTTTGATACCATTGACATGGTGGGGATTGAATAACTCCACGTGTTAAATTTTTTTATTAAAGAGATTCACACACACACACAAATGACATTTGGTTTCCTCTTCTTGTAGGTTATATGGTTGTTCCTCTTCACCTATGACTCTTCATTTTCCTCTAAATTAAATATTTACAATAATTTACAATACCATAATCCCAAGGATTAAGTATCTAATTTATTTTACTAATATGTCCTAGAATCTCAACATCAATTCTCGACATAGTGAAATATGATCCAAGTGATCCAAGTGGATATTGGTGGCCACCCACCTCTTCCACTGATTCATCATGGTTCTCCATTTGGGTAGTCGTGTTATGATTTTTTGGGTCCTAAACATCCGGGGCCACTTTGAGGCCCTTAAAAAGATTTTTAAACAAGTGATGAGGGTTTGGATTTAAATTTGGGAAAGTTAGGATAAATTGTTTTATTGTTGTCCTCAGTTAGAGCTTTCCAACGAGCTACTATGCATGCCAAATGGAGATTGTATGCGAAAGTTACGTTCTTGGAAAGTTGATGTAGAAACTAATGCCCAAAAATACCTTTTGGAATTTCAAAACACCTTTTGGTAGTTTTCCTCCTAGGTTTATGGTTTTGTACCTTTAGGGTTCTTTCTTTATGTTAAAAGGCCATCCTTTAAGCCTCTTGTATTAGCTTTTGCAAATGAGTGTAGCCACCTTCTCTCTCTCTCTTCAAAGATAAGCTACCACCATTCTAACCAATTTGTGTTCTATAATATTTCGCTATTTTATTCATTAATAGAAGTTGGGTTTTCACTGTATTATTGTTCTTTTTGCTATATTTATGTGTGTGTTTCGTTTCGTTCTCTATACAATCTGGATCAATGGTATCTGAGCATTCTGCTCTTTTTTGTTTCTCTGTGCATGTACCTGACAAGGTTGGTCTACTATAGAAGTTTCCCCATATATTTTAGGAAATTGACGTAATGGGGACCATTGCTTCCTAAAGGGGAGGACTAATCCAAGTGGATATTGGCGGCCACCCACCTCTTACACTGACTCAACATGGTTCTCCATCTGAGCAATCTTGTTATGATTTTCTAGGTCCTAAACTCTTGGGGCAATTTTGAGGCCCTTAACAAGATTTTTAGACAAGTGACGAGGGTCTATATTTACCTTTGTCAAAGCCAAGACAAACTAGTTTATTGTTGTCCTCAATTAGAGCTTTCCAACTAGCTACTATGCATTCCAAATGAATATTGTATGTGAAAGTTACGATCTCAGAAAGTTGATGTAGAAACTAATGCCTAAAAATACTGTTTGGTGTTTCAAAACACCTTTTGTCACTTCTCCTCCCATGTTCAGGGTTTTGTGTCTTTAGGGTTCTTGATTTATTTTAAAAGGCCATCCTTTCAGCCTCTTGTATTTGCTTTTGTGAATGATAGTAGCCACCATCTCTCTCTCTCTTTGGAGATAAGCTACCACCATTCTTTCCATTTTGTGTTCTATAATATTCCGCTATTTTATTCATTAATAGAAGTTGGGTTTTCATTGTATTCTTGTTCTCTTTGCCATACTTCTATGTGTGTTTCATTTAATTCTCTATACAATCTGGATCACAAAGTGTTCCTCAAACGGATCTATGCATTGAATAATCTCATCCCAAATAAGATGTCTACACCAACCATATATTTTTTCCCATAGCGAGGGTCCATGATCCATGTCTCATTTAAGGCATTTTTGTTTTTTTCATGCAATCTTTGAAATTTCTCCAACTCATTCTTATTTTGTGTTGCTTCACCTTGAAGCTTTTATTTGCACATTTCTATATTTCGATAATGTTTCCAAACCGTCAAACTTCATCATCCATCTCTGAAATCTCTTTTCAAGTTTCTCTAATATTATTAGAAAGTTCCCCTACTTGTTCTTTCAACACAATGTATTGATCTTGCCATGGTTCTTTAGAAGACTGGCATTTTCTATCACTTTCTCTAATCTAAAAGATATATTTATAATAGACCCCGTTTATAAATATAATTTCTAGATCTACTTCTTTGTTTCCACGATCTCTTGATATTTCCCTTTTATCCTAAATTGACATTCACATATATCCTTTTACTTCTTAAATTTTCCCTTTAAATCACCCCTTCTCTTCTTTAAATTGTTTAATCTCCTCGGCCAAAGATTCTCTCTCATTAAAATCAACTACAAGCTCCGGGCTTACATGAGTTTAGTATCTAGAACTCCCATTTTGACCTTTAATTTCAACGTCCTTGTTTTTTAACAATGCTTCTACAAATTTAATCATCTAAGTATTTGTTGCTAAAAACACAATATTTGTTTGAGGTCATGAATTCTATTTGTTGTTGCTTTATTAAGGATTTTTTCCATCTTCAACTTTATTTTAGTTTCTGAACCCTTTTTCCCATCTTTTCATTGTTCACAATTGCTTAAATATAATCTTTAGACACTACATCACCAGATTTCTTATGGAACTCAACCTTGTGTAGAGGATGGACTTGGCGTAAATTAAAATTGATTATGGTAGTGTCATAATCATAAGCTCTCATATCCTTTTCCTCTTTTCTCACCCTTTGTTGTAATGAAACATTTATAAATTAATTTTTTTGATGATCTATAATAGTTAATAACTTGGGAATGGCGAATCCTTAGAAGTATGGTGGGTCATTCTATCTTTTAAATTGTTTAGACCAATGCTAAATTTCAAACATCTTGAAAAACTTATCTAAAGAATTTGAATATTGAATATCACAAGACATAGAAGAAAGGGAACATAAAAAATCGGGGATGTCAGCTTGAGATGTAATATCAAAGGCTATTCATTAGTAATTCTAGGACAAGGCTGAGAGATAATTGTAACACCATGTCCCTTAGAAAATGGAGTTCTTGATTTAAGAATTTCAGACATGTATTTTAAAGGACTAGACTCAGATTCACTAATTTCATTCACATGATCCTTAAGACTAATTAAGGTAGCAAGGTCACTTGAAACTAGAGGAGCTTTCACTATATTTTGGACAGGAGATGGACCATCATGAATACATGTTACCTTAGAAGTACAAATATTATAATCATGGGTCTTTTATTCATGCTTTGGATCATTCTTACCCACTTTGGCTTTCTTAACTCCTGGATAATTAGTTGGTTCTTCTTGTTTTCTCTTCATGCTTGAATTTTCTTCATCCTTCTCCTCCCTCTCTCTCTCTAGTCACATAACTTCTTCGGTTCACCGTCATCTTCTTTTTTATTTTCCATTTTATTAAAATAACCAAGAGTAGGTATCTCATAATGAATCATTTCCTTTTCTCTATCATTGGAAAAGGAAATCGACTTCCTTTTCCTTTTCTAAATATCAACCAAATAATGACTTTTTAGTAGAAACATGCATATAATTAAACTACTCAGGCATTAGTATTAATGTGCTCTTCTCCTTTTGGTAGAATGAGCATTTATTTAATTGTGTGAGAAGACATAGGAAACACAACATGACCCCTTCTTTAGTTAGGACGATTCTTTGGATTGAATCACAACATTTGGTACACTAGACTACTAATTTAGGGAAATGATAAATTACTTAAACTATGAACTTGGTTAGGCCATAATTGTGTGACTTGATACGATCTTTACCATCCTTACTTCTACCACATGTTGCTTATATTAGTTTACAAGGCATTTCAATTTATTTCTCATATAGTACTTTTTCATGAAGCATTCCTCAAATTGCTTCCAAGTTAGTTTTCTCTCATGGATACTTGTTACATTTTTAAGATCCTCCCACCAAATGGAGGCCTTTCCGTTCAGGTTAAATATGGCTACTCTAGCCTTCATGTTCTCAGAGTAGTCATGTACCCTAAAGTATTTCTTTAGGCCCAATAACCATGCCTCTACTTCTTCCCCTTTTTTTATTTATCCATCAAAAGTAGGTGGCTTGGCCTTCTTGAATTCCTTGGGCATGGAACTCTTTGAATGATTCTTCCTCTTTATTTGGGATTTTTAATTGACATCATCACTGGACAATTCCTCAAATATCTCTGCCTTCTCACTAGGGAATTTCATGGATGAATCCCTACTGACTGCATGCCTCTTGGTACCCCGTTGTGCCTTCTTCGAGGTACTTTTCCTTGTATTTTTGTTTGTTGGATCATGCTTTTGAATTTCTAGTGGGATTTGTGTCTTATTGGACCGGGGCCTCTCAATCTCACTAGTTGTTGGTCCATGTTGCATTTGTCTTTGGATATCGGACAGGCTTTGCAATAATATTGCATTTAATTCAATTTTCTTTTCTTTCTCTTCGATGAGATTTTCATTATCAACCTTAAAGCTTTGAAGCTCATCCATTAGGCTTCTTATAGTTTCTGCTAAGTTTGGAGGAGTTTCCATCCTCCTCCTCTAATCCAACTCTTCTTCTTTTTTATGGGAAGTCTCTTCTATCCCAGGATAAGTTACCATTTCTCTTACCTGTTATGACTCCTTATGTTCTGAAACAAACACCACTGTTAGTTGATCATTCAAAATATAATTTTATAAATATCAAAAATTTCTTGGGCAAGGTATTCATTGGAATACACAACCTGTAAATGAAATTTCATTCCCTTGCAAGCATCACTCAACAATATTTATTAAGTACAACCAACACTATAATTTTCTGTAGAACTTTAATCAAGCATCCAAAAGCATCAATTATGTCATGCAAAATTCAAGTGACGAAGTGTTAGGAAACTATACTTCCATGCTAAACCTAACAAAAGAGAGAAATAAATATTTAAGCTAGAAAACAAATGACAAAGAAAACACACAGTACATAGATATTTTACCGTAGAAACACAAATGGGAAAACCAACATTCCTCGAGTGTCTTTCTCTCTTGTTGTCTTATTCATTCAAAATAAAAGGTTACATGCCTAACCTTGGTCTACACCTAAGAGACAATCGACATCATACCTTCTTGCTTTACACAAGGACAACCCTGTAACCAATCCGACTTACATCTACATGACCAACAACCTTCTACTAAAGATTAATGATTAAAGATTAATATTTATAGAATTACAACATGCCTTATTTATAGGATTTACAGTAGGCAAAACCCTAAAGAAAGGTCCCCAAAAATAGTTACAGATCCACGCAGATCATTGGATACAAATCTCGTGAATCTTGGGATTCTATTACAATTGACTTCCAGTCAGATTACCAATCGACCTACATTCGGTCTTCAATCAATTGCTACACAACTGTCTATCGACCTCTTTTTGGATGACCTCTCAGCTTGCTATTGATCACTTCGACTTCAACTTTTCCAGTCGAACACTTCGACCATGAATTTCACTACATGTTTATCCTCCTCGACTCAAATTTCTCTGCAAAGAATATACCAACCCAACATTCTCCCACTTGTTGTCTTCTTTGCTGAACTGAGAGTTTCCTAAACTTTTGTTCATAGACCCAAGGCATCAATTCCCATTTCCTCTCTACACCAATATAACTTCACAACACTCACAAAATTGGTCAAAGAGTTTGCTATGTTTTCCATTTTGTCTACTTTCTCCAGCAGCACGTTGTTTCCTTCCACCATGTCTCTCACAAAATGGTATTGTACATCAATATGCTTAGTCTTGGAATGATAAGCTGGGTTCTTTGCCTGAAATTTTGTGCTTTGACTGTCACAATTTATCTTCATAGCTCTTTACTTAAACCCGATTCCTAAACACAGTTGTTGCAACCATACAAATTGTTTGCTTCCATGAGTGGTGTTGACAATAAAAATTTCAACGAGGATTTTGCCCGCAAAGTGTTGCTAAAGCCTATTATTTATAAGCCAATGATATATATATATATATATATATAATACTAGTAGGTGGGACCCCCTTGTAGAGAGGATCAGATCAGGTTCTTATTTGATATTTATGTTGTTGTTTGACACTACTTACAAGGTTCTACATGATTGATGATGAAATCTTGGTTTTATTTGCAACACAATGGCAAATGGATAATGCATGCTATGTGTGGGTTTCATTACTCTATGCTCTAAATTTTATATATGAATGGCTTATATTCATGATTATGGCATTGTTGTTTAAGCCATAAATCGTCACATGATGTACCTGCACAAGACATATGTTAGTTATAACAAGAAATAAGAGCAATAGAAAAGAGACCTATGAAAAAATCTAAGGAGAAGAAACTAAACTATGTTATACTATGCTACACTATATTCATTTGAAATTAAAGAAGTGGTGTTAGTCCTATCAAAAAATGTTAGTGGCTATACGATGTATTGAGTTATATGAAGGCACATTTGATATGTGTTATGGTATATTTGGATTAATGGCTAGTATGGATCGGGTGGCACACTTGGCAAGCAATGGATGTTAGTTTTGATGCATGGATTAATTGAATGGATTAATTGATGGCTAGCTGGCATGTACTAAGTAATTCAATTAGTAGAGGATGGAAGCGACATGCATTTACTGCATGTCACTCCATACATCTACCACTTTCCATCACCCTAGCTTGGCTATTGTTCAGTTGTTTTCGTTGTGATTAAGCTCTGATATTCAGGCGAGGAAGGAACTGCTCGACCAAGCTCACATTTTTAAGGATTTTTTGTTATAGATATGTCTTTTTCGCCATCCATGAACTCGCTCTGGTTATGAAATAGATATTGGCTCGGTGATGTATTGGTCTGTTCTTTTATTGAGGCTAGAAACTATGTAAACTCGTGATATTTCTTTGGAATGGTTGTTTGTGTAAATGGAAAAATTGGATGGTTGAAGTCACGAGTCCATTGATTATTCTGCGTGGTGGAAGCCATGAAGGATCTCTATTGTCTTTATAGGTTTTGTTGGAGGGTTTCAACCCATTTGGATTTGCTGGCCATCTCCTCACAGTCCTTGTAACCATACCCGGTCGTATTTGTTGTTATAGGGTTGCTGTGTAATTTTTGAACCACCTTGGGCCACTGCATATCGTTTCCACCTGGTCGTGGGCTCGTTTTATGTTATTGGTCTCTGCACAGTTGGTTATGGTGGCTATTATGGCAAGAGGTTTGCTTAGGGTTGGTTGTTATTACCTGAGCTCTGCATTTATATCAACACTATTCGATTTTTTGGGGAAAACCACGAGGGTTATACACTGCGTGTTCTCAATGTTATTACTGGCTAGTAAGAAGCCTTTGATCCTCTGTTCATAATCTCTCCTACCTGGTGTGAAATGTAACCCTGTCTTGAAAGCTATTGGTTATGTGGCCTATGTGACCACCGTGTTGTCTCAAGTGGTTCTCACCTGCTGCTGGTATGGTCGACTCCAGTCTCCCTTTGTTGGTTCCACCAAGTGAACCCTTGATTATTCCGAGCCCGATTATGATAAATTGAACCAGTTATATCCTGTCAGATATATTGTTGACTGTTATGAGTTGGTGGAGTAGCGTCGACAGTGGTTGATTATTGGCTCGTCTCTGTTAATAACATCGACAATGGTTTTTATTATTGGTATATAGTAGTTGCATTATTTATTACGATGGTTGAATCGATAGCTCGACATGGTTAAATTGGTTGATTTAAGAAATGGAATTGGGCATACATTCGTTGCCTCCTTGTGTTGGATTGATAACTCAACATTATTTTATGGTTTGATTAAGTCACAATGATGCTTCTTGCGTTATGCGTTGGTCTATGTGTTTCCTACAACACGGTATAAGTTGCAATGATAGTTGTTGTTACTGTGTGTTTAAATTGTCCGATCGAGATCATTGCAGTTTAAAGAATTGATAGTTGTGACTTGGCTATCTGCTATGTATGTTTATGGATATCGTGCGTCATATTGTTTGATTGCACCATCAGAGATGGGCACGAGTTTTATAATAGTATGGTTTCATTGCAATTTAATTGATAAATTGATTAGAGGAATGGAATCGAGCTTGATTTTAAAAGAACTTATGTATGTGTTCGATTTGAGGAAGTAATTTATGGACAATGGTTGATGATTTTGATGCTGAACATAGTTGAAACAAATGACTATGTGTTCATTGGAATTGTTTTAAATATTAAATGGAAGAAGTGAGAGGAACCATAATTCTTATACAAGTTGTTTGGAAGGCGCATTGTTTTTTAGTAAGATGACACTGTGTTAATTAAAAGTGTTAAGGATTTAAATGTGAACAGTGAGCAAGTCTAACACACAGTAACGGTTAAATTATACACAATAATTGTTTAATTGATCACATTAATTATTTGGTTAGTGTTGGATCGTTTGCATTAAATACAATATTGCTTTATGAATTGCTTAATTGATTTTATGAATATTATCCGCTCTTTTCCCCTACCATTATTTCACTTTTCACTAATTACAATCCCCTCGCCTTCCCATATTCATTACCCATGCCATGTTCCTAAAATTTAATCACAGTTAAGAGGAACTCTGTATTATGACAGTTTAAGATCACATGGATGGATTACAATGATATGTTCTTTGGTTTACATTACAATTGATTGTTTGTTGTCTGTGAGCAGTAACCATGGTCTTTTCCTTCTCATTTTAACATTTTTCGCTCAATACAACCCCTCAGATATCCCATAACCTTGTTCATCCCCTGCTCATTGACAACGGTTAAACAATTTGTATGGATTGGATTGCATGAGTCTGATATGTTGCTGAGCCAAAATTTATTTCATATTTTAAAAGGAGTTGTCATGTATGGTTGTTAAAGAAACTATTTGCTAATCAATTACGCATACAAGAATGAGATTTTTCAGCCGAGGTAGCCATGGCAGAGCTAACCGAGGAAGAGGTAATTGGAATAGGGTCCCTAGAAGGCCAAGATTATCCATACACTTTGATGCTGACTCACAAGAGTCAGGTTAGCTATTTCAAGCTGGGTTTTTTTAATTAGATTGGGCAAGGAGCGACCCAACCTAGGCTTGACAGGCCTCCCTTCCAAGCCCCACAAGTCCCTAGTATCCCCGTGCCCCCTCATGTCTCATTGCAACCTGAAGTTCCCGAAAATGACGGATGGCAAGAGATTGTCCACCCGATAGTCTCCCAACATCGTGGTTGGCCCAATTTGTCTTTACTTGCTCCCCCACCTATCAATCAAATTTTCCAAGATGCCCCTATCCACTCACCAGTTCAGTCTTCCCATGCGAGTAAAATGTTGAAAACCAAGGCCCATCATGCCCCTGACAAAGGAAAAGCCACTGCTGCCCCTTCCTCACCCTCTAATGGCTCTGATAAATCCGTGTCCTCCTGCATGCATTTGAGGGATGATTGCTCTCATGTGATCAATGAAATTAGGTCTAAAGGCCCAGCACAGCCTAAGGCAAATTTAGAGAGATAAAAAGGTGACAACAACAACAAGGGAAAGATTGCATCTCAGAGTGGAAAACATGGATTTTAAGTTATTTATTTATTTATTAATTGTTGAGAACAATTGACTTCTAAAATTTTTGGACAACATACTATTTTTTGGATATATGGGTAATATATTTTGGAAATAATTTCAAATATCATTGAGATAAATTGTCAAATATGAATGTGATTGATCATTTAGGTTTCTGTGGTGAGAGATTTGTTCAGAACATGTCGGAAGAACCACAGTGCTTTTGAGAGTTTTGTTCTTTTGGGATTCACAAGGAGGGATGTTTTGTTTAATTAAGTAGTTGTGTTCTGATTGTTAAAAGCTAAAAGGAGTCACAAGGGGTCCCAACTACTAGTTATTATTTATTAAAAATCCCTTATTACGATTTATTACTTTTCCCCCTAAATAAAAATTGGTTGAGTTTTAGTTAACTGAACTAATGAAGTAGTTCAACTACTTCAACCAATTCTAATTTTCTTAAAGGCAAGAGGAAAGGGATGAACAAGAGGATAATAGAAGGAGAAGCATACTAAGGTTTGCTCTTTGAGTTTTTGTTGAGATAATTCAGTTTTCATTCATTCCTTATTTCATTATAAGCCTAATTATTTTTTATGATAGTAGGATCCTATTGTAGACAGCAAGATTCGGGGTTGAATTACCCCTAGAGCTTCATCCTCTTCTACACCCCCCTTTAGAAACCCAATTGAAAGTAATTTTCATCCCAAGGCTATCTTGCCTCGAAGTTGGTGTAACTTTTGCGAGGAACACCACGAGGAAGCCACATGTGAGGTAAGAAAGTGTGCCAGAGATAAGATCGTTAATAAAAGACCAGAAACTACCATCGCTGTCCTGGATTTTGCAGAGCCAGAGGATGTCATGATCATCAATACTAGGAACAAATCCTACGCTCCCAAAGGCAAATACGATCCTCCCCGCAATTCTTCTAGCCAAAGCTCATCATAACCAACTGCTATGGTTCAGGTTCCTAAGGTCCTTGACAATCAAGGAATAAATTCCCCTCTCCCATCTTCCAAATACAATATTTTGAATCAGTTGGCCAACATCAAGGAAGATGCCACCCTCTTGGACATGGTTTCCGTCCCTAAACAAGAGAGGCATCTAAAACAATTCATGGAAGGAAAAGATTTTGTTGTAGCCAACCTCTTTGAAGAGGTGAATGAAGAGGATTCGTTTGTAAATAAAGAAGGTGTACATAACTTTAGATACCCTATAAAAAATCCCCCTTTTTATATTTCTGTAAAAATTATGGATAAGATTTCCCATTGTTGCCTCATTGATGGCGGTTCGGGCCCAAGTGTGATGTCGAAGATTATCATGGAAGAGCTAGGCTTGTCTTGTACAAATGAAAATGCCAGGAGCATGCTCTCTTATAATAGTCTACAACAAACAACCATAGGAGAGATTAAAGATGAGACCTTAGTTTTGTGCGCACACCCTGAAATAAGGACAACCCTTAGCATTCTGGTAATTGACATGCCAATAAGAAATTACTCAACCATCTTGGGAAGAGATTGGAAAGATTTGACAGGTGGATACCTCTCACTCGACGGGACACACTTATCCATTCCTCATAATGAAAAAAACAATATAGTCCTTAGAGAGGGGATGATTTCACCTTACATAGAAAATATTCCACAACCTAATGTAAACTATGTTGAAGAGGACCTAGGGGTGTATTCCATCTTTGTTGAGGAGGATAACATTCCCTTGGAACAAATTGATCTGGATGATAGTATGTGGCACATGCACTTTGATGGTTCATGCTCTAATGAAGGTAATGGAGTTGACATAATCTTATACTCTACTGTTGGGAAGATTCATAATTTTTCTTATAGGTTGGAGTTTGCTTGTACAAACAATGTCACTGAATTCAAAGCTTTATTATTAGGCATTGAAAACGCCTATAATCTTGGCCGTGGTCACCTTTAATTTTTTGGAGATTCCGAGCTTGTTGTGAACCTTGTACGTAAGATATACTCTCCTAGCAACAAGTTGATGAAACAATATACCCAAACTGTTTGGGCACTTATCTTGAACCTATTATCTTTCAACATCACTCATGTTAAGAGGGAATTGAACTTAATGGATGATCGATTAGCTGTTTTTGCAACCTCTTCTAATCAACAACTTCCGCCACATAGACCTGATTGTACTTTTCAATCTCTATATCGTCCACATATCCCTGACAATATAGAATCTTGGCAGGTCTTCCCTAACGATGAGAGCATTTGTGATTTCATTCAAAATGAACCCTATAAGCCCAAGGAAATCATATCCATAGAAGATAACAAGATTCCTAAAGGCTTGACTCCTCTAGAGAGTTCGTTTTCATCAAGTACTGTAGGAAATAAAGAGAAACAAAAAGAAGAGGAGTAAAAAAGGAAGGTGGGCGAAACCATCTCGTTGAACATTGGGACACCCGAGTCTCCAAGGGATGTTAAAATAGGTTCCCACTATTCTGATGGAAAGGAAATGAGGTTTTCCAAGCCGCTTGGTGAATTTCAAGATGTTTTTGCTTAGTATTATGAGGATCTTCGTGGTTTTGATCCTGGTCTTATACCACATGCCGTCCCCATCAAGGAAGGTATAAAACCAGGTAGGTAAAAACAAAGACCTGTCAACCCTACATTGGAAGAAACTATTCGAAGGGAGTTGGAAAATTTCTTGAAGGCTGGAATCACCTTTCCAGTCAAGTACCTTGAATGGGTTTCCAAATTGGTTCCCGTTCTGAAGGTCACCGATCATATTAGCTTATGCATTAATTTCTGCACATTCAATCATGCTATTATGAAAAATCCCTTCCCTCCCCCTAATATGGAAATGAGTTTGCAACAAGTTGTAAGGTCACATATGAGGCCCTTACTTGACAATTTTTTTCGTTACAATCAAATCAAGGTAAAAAGGGCAGATGCATACAAAACCACCCTTATTACTCATTGGGGTACCTTGACTTATGAACGTATGCCCTCTGGCTTATCTGTTACAAGTACCACTGTTAAAGGATCTATGCAAATAACTTTCAACGATTTGATCAGTAAGATTATTCATGTTTACCTTGATGATCTAATCATATACTCTAAAGGACTATCAATTGTCTCAAAGTTTCAAAAAATATGGCGGGATCCTTTCAAAATTGCTTTTGTCCTAGGTACTAACTCTTACATCCTAAAAGATTTACAGGAGTGATTATTCTCCTACAACACTAACGGTTCTCACTTGAAACATTACGTGGAACCAACTTGCAAAGTTTTAACGCTGTTTGGATTTTCTATATATTAGTAGTCTAGCTCTGCTTTCATTATTTCAAACTGTTTTTCATTTCTGCTTTACAGTAGTTTGATTTATGCTTTCTATTTTTAACAATTTTCTGCTGCTTTTACATTTCTATCACTTTATTTTTGCTGTTTTAAATTTTGCAATTTAAATTTTGTCATGATTTTTATTATTTTTTCATCTTCTAGTTGATTTTGGTCAAGAATGAGATGTTGGATCAGTTTTGCCATAGTCACACTCCTGCAAGATATTGTTAGTCAATAACAATCAACCTTACACAACTGTTACGGTGTTCCCCCTGAAAGCACTTGAATTTGTTATCTGCTTCACTGCTGTCTTATAAATAAATTGGTTATCTCCTGCTTCTGCTTTCCATTTCTTCATCCATTTGAGAATTTAAAAGAGCAAGTCCATATTTTTTCTCCTTGAAGTAAAGAGCAAATTCTGGTTGAATGATTATGCATACAGTGATAAACCCCCTCATACTTAACATTTTTCATGAGTTATTCCCAAATTCCGGGTCATTTTCCCATTAAATCTGCTCATTTGCCCCTGTTGCATAATCTTCCTGGTTATATCTTTTTGACATGATGTTCTTGGTCTGCGAAACCATGTGTTTTGAGTTCTAAATCTGTTGAAAACAAATTTCCCCGTGGAGCCGCCAGTTTGTTGACGATAAAAATCACAATGAGGATTTCACCCGCAAAGTGTTGCTAAAGCCTATTATTTATAAACCAATGATATATAATACTAGTAGGTGGGACCCCCTTGTAGATTGGATGATCAGATCGGGTTCTTATTTGATATTTGTGCTGCTGTTCAACACTGCTTATAGGGTTCTACATGATTGATGATGAAATCTTGGTTTTATTTGCGACACAATGACAAATGGATAATGCATGCTATGCGTGGGTTTCGTTACTCTAAGCTCTAAATTTTATGTATGAATGGCTTATATTCACGATTATGGAATTTCTATTTAAGCCATCAATCGTCACTTGTTGTACTTGCATAAGACATATGTTAGTTATAACAAGAAATAAGAGCAATAGAAAAGAGACCTATGAAAAAATCTAAGGAGAAGAAACTAAACTATGCTATACTATGCTACACTATATTCATTTGAAATTAAAGAAGTGGTGTTAGTCCTAACTAACAATGTTAGTGGCTATATGATGTATTGAGTTATATGAAGGCACATTTGATATGCGTTATGGTATGTTTGGATTAATGGCTAGTATGGATCGGGTGGCACACTTGGTAAGTAATGTATGTTAGTTTCGATGCATGGATTAATTGATGGTTGGCTGGCATGTACTAAGTAATTGAATGAGTAGAGGATGGAAGAGACATGCATTTACTGCACATCACTCCATACCTCTCCCACTGGTCGTCACCCTAGCTTGGCTATTGTTCAATTGTTTTCGTTGTGGTTAAGCTCCGACATTCAGGCGAGGAAGGAACTGCTCGACCAAGCTCGCATTTTTAAGGATTTTTGGTTACATGTATGTCTTTTTTTCCATCCATGAATTCACTTTGGTTATGAAATAGATATTGGCTCGATGATGTATTGGTCTGTGATTTTCTTGAGGCTAGAAAATATGTAAACTCGTGATATTTCTCTGGAATGGTTGTTTGTGTAAATGGAAAAATTGGATGGTTGATGTTAAGAACCAAATATCAATATAGCATAGAAAAACCTCAGAATAAGTACTCAACACCTTGAAAAAGATATAATTTCAGATAATAAGCCTCTTCGAGGGGCCAACCTCCTTTTACCCCACATAAATGTTCAAGTACAAGATG